>QJPP01001585.1:0-152013 GCA_003996215.1 Jaltomata sinuosa | reverse complement strand
GGGTGCCCGGGCGTAGCCGGGTCTAAACAGTAAAAAGTCATCTCAGGTGCTCGGTCCAACCGAAGCTAAAAATCATCTCAAGTAGTAAGAAAACTCATCTAGTACTCCGGCCCTGCCGAGTCTAGTGATAATAGTAAAACTGATGATTTTAAACCACAAGTGAAATCAACCATTTCCAAATCATTTCCATCAAAAACGGCCCCCGGGCCATGCAAGGTTTAGAAAACAGTGTCAGTAGGCCCAAAGCCAAAACCACTGTAAAACATCGATAAAACCTCTTTATATGCATGGAAATGATATGCTCACACACAACAATAGCTGCTCAACAGCTTACAATCAACCTACCGACCCTGCACAGGCCCACAGCTACTCAGCAAGCATAACCAGCCTAGAAGGATCATTCTATGCCCGGGGCTCGCGGACATTCCCAAAATCCCACCGTCTATGTTCCAGAGTCAATAAGGCCCTCACAGGACCGCAAGGGTAAATAAATAAAATATATCGCCAAATACTACAAACAACGGAGGAATAAAAATAGCGGACATGAATAAAGCGGTCAAGGTCTGTGGTACCAACCTAATAAACCAACCCAAGGATGTCCATTAATACAATTATATTCTATATATACGGAGTCTGGGGAAATTAAACCGTAACCTACCTGTCGTCCGACGACAAGCTGCTGGAACACGATGTCCAAGCTCGAACCACTCCGAGAAAATCCAAAACTAAATCGGAATCGGAATTGGATTTGGGAAGAAATAACTTGACAAGATAATTGATTTACTTTATCAACTATATTTTTCTCACCACAAAACCTCACACGTGAAAGAGTATTTAATACTGTGCAACATTGTGTGAAACAGTAATATATATATATGTAAATTACTTTCAGCAAGGCTTATGCCTTATGTATATAAAGTATATGTGTGCTGCCACCTTTCAGCCACTAATGCTGCCTTCACCTTCCACTTACACGTGGGGGTGGAGGTGGCAACCAATTCCCTCCGTTAGATATATATTCGGGTATTGCGTAAATTCGTGGTAAAATAATTATAGTATTTTAAATATACCATAATTATTAGAAAATCATTTCCAATAAAACTTACTATATTATAATAATAAATTTAAACATAACTAAATTTCCTATCTCCGTTAAAATATTACGGAGTATAAAAACTTTATAAAATAAATACGTAAACACTTATATCGTATAAAACATATTTTTCATAAGCCTTTTAAAATATTTTGAAAAGGTAATAATAATATAATTTTTACCAAATTCACTTTTTAAATAATATTTCAAATATACGCACGATACTAACAAAATTCTTAAGTTTAGGCTCGTAATTCGCCTACGCACGATTTTGATATTCAAGAATTATCTCGGGATTTCCCTTATATTTTATCACTGTTTCGGAACTGAAATGGCATTTTAAAACGTAAAATTGAAGCTTAAATCGGGTTAAACCCGACCCGATTCGCGACCCGGTTCGTAACCCGTTTTCTGCCAGACAGTCCGCGGTAAAACAGTCATAACTCTCTGCTCCGAGATGATTTGGACGTGCGGTTTTGTGCGTTGGAAACTAGACTCGTAGACCTTCGATTTGGTATTTCGGGGGACTTCTAACTCTTTATATATTGGGAGAAAAGCCCCGACACATTTGACCCAAAATTCAGAAAATTGTTAAAGGTCTTACGATATCTTTTGTCGATTTGCTTGACTTCAACACTTAACGTGGAAATGACCGGATGGGTCATTACAGATCCACAGCTGAAAACATTAAGGGGAAATATAACATGTAGGCCACACTACCAACCCTCTGGAGAATTTTAAACTGCCCAATGAACATGGGGCTAAGATTGCCCCGCTGACCAAATCTCATCACGCCCTTCATGGGTGATACTCGAAAGAATACCAAGTCACAAACACTGAACTCCAAGGCAAGAAGTCTATAGTTAGTGTAGCCCTTCTGCCTACTCTGGGCTGCTCAAAGTCTATCCTGAATCAAATGGACTCGGTCCAAGGAATCTCTAAGAAAATCTGTACTCTGCGGTCTAGACTCTAAATTATCAAACAAACAAATATGTGATCTGCAATGCCTACCATAAAAAGCCTCAAAAGGTGTCATGTCGATGCTCGAATGAAAACTATTATTGTAAGCAAACTCGACCAATGGCAAAAACTGATCCCAAGAACCTCCAAAGTCAAGAACACAAGCCCGAAGCATGTCCTCCAGGACCTTAATGGTCTTCTCGGACTAGCCATATTTATGAGGGTGGAAAGCAGTATTAAGTTGAACCTCTGTACCTAAATCCCTCTGTATAGCTCTCCAGAATTGAGATGTGAACTGAGTGGCGCGATCAGAAATGATAGAAGCTGGGTCCCTTTGCAACCGAACAACCTCACAAATGTAAATCGAAGCTAACCTCTCCACACAATAAGAAGTCTGAACTGGTAAAAAGTGGGCCAGCTTAGTTAGTCGATCCACAATCTCCCAAATGGAATCAAAACCTCAAGAAGTACAAGGCAAACCAACAACGAAGTCCATAGTAATACCTTTCCACTTCCACTTAGGAATGGGAAGTCGCTGCATTAAACCACCAGGCCTCATGTGCTCTAACTTAACTTGCTGATAATTCAAGCACCGAGATACAAACTCTGCTACGTCCTACTTCATTCCGCTCAACCAGTAAAGCTGTGTCAATTCTCTATACATCTTTGCTGCACTAGGATAAATGGTGTATCTTGAACAATGTGCCGTACGAAGTATCAACTGAATTATATCTTCAACCCTCAAAACACAAAGTCGACCACAAAACCTCAGAATACCATAAGAACCCAAAATAGCCCGGCTGGCCTCACCCTGAACTACTTGATCACGAAGGTCACACAAACTCTAATCCTCAAACTATCGTCTCTGAATTCTATCAACTAGAGTAGAACCAACCTCAACACTAACAGGAACTCTGGTAGGATCCAACAAGTCAAGCCTAACAAAATAGTTAGCCAAGAACAAGATGTCCAGGGCCAATGGTCGCTCAGAAACTGAGAGTGAAGCTAGGCTGCCTAAAATCACTGCTTTCTGACTCAAGGCATCTCCTACCATGTTTGCCTTTCCTGGATGGTATAGAATATTGCAATCGTAGACCTTCAGCAACTCAATTTATCTCCTCTGCCTGGAGTTCAGATCCCGCTGACTCATAATGTACTGAAGACTATGGTGATTGGTGAATATCTCACAATGAACTCCATATAAGTAGTGCCTCCAGATCGTGAGCGCAAAGACTTTCGTCGCCAACTCTAAGTCATGAGTAGGGTAGTTACGCTTGTGAACCTTCAACTGCCTCGACGCATATGCTATCACTCGACCCTACTGCATCAACACACAACCAAGACCAACCCCAAAAGCATCACAATAGATGGCGAAACTCTGACCCTCAACCAAGAATTTCAAAACTTGAACTGAAGTCAATAAGGCCTTAAGCCTATAGAAGCTATCCTCGCACTAATCCGACCACTGAAATGGAATATCCTTCCTAGTTAGCATAGTCAAGGGTACTGCTATGGAAGAAAATCCCTCAACAAATTGCCTATAGTACCCGGCTACCCCAACAAAGTTGCAAACCTCGATACGAGAAGTAGGTCTAGGACAATCAGGAACCGCAAAAATCTTACACAGATCAACTCTAATCCCATCCTTAAACACCACATGCCCTAGGAATTCAACTGAATTGAGCCAAAACTCACTCTTTGAGAACTTGGCATAAAGCTGATGATCTGTCAAAGTTTGAGTACAGTCCTCAAGTGCTACTCATGCTCATCTCTACTCCTCGAGTATATAAGAATGTCATCAATGAAGACTATCACGAACATTCAAAGTACGGGCCAAGCACCTGGTGCATCAAGTCTTTGAAAGCCTCGGGGGCATTAGTCAACCCAAAAGACATCACCAGGAACTCATAATGGCCATACTGTGTCCTGAATGCTGTCTTAGGGATGTCCTCTACCCTAATCCTCAACTGATGGTAGCCAGACCTCAAATAAATCTTCAAAAACATGGCAGAACCATGAAGTTGATCAAACAAGTCATCAATCATTGGCATCAGATACATATCTTCATTGTCACCTTATTTAGCTGTCGATAATAAATACACATCTGCATTGACCCATCCTTCTTCTTCACGAAAGAATAGGAGCACCCCAAGGAGACACACTAGGTCTAATGAACCCCTTAGCTAACAAATCTTGGAGCTTCTCCTTAAGGTCTTTGAACTTAGCAGGAGCCATACGGTAGGGAGAAATAGAAATAGGTCTGGTGCCCGACTCTAACTCAATAGCAAAATTAATATCCCTCTCAAGTGGAAAGCCTTGAAGGTCAGTAGGAAACACATCTAGGAAGTCTTTAACCACGGGAATAGACTCAGGAGACGAAGGGTCAGCACTAGCATCTCAGACATATGCTAGATAAGCTAAACACCCACGGGAAATGAACTTCCTTGCTCGAAGAAAATAGATGATCGCAGATGGTGCATGGATGATAGAACCCTTCCACATAACTGGGGATGCAGGGGCACGACTATGGTAACGGTCTTGGCATAACAATCCAAAATTACGCAGTGGGGGGATAACATGTCCATGCCCAGTATCATATCAAAATCTAACATATCAAGGATAATCAAATCACCCCAAGTCTCTGAATCACCAACATATATCATGCAAGATCTCACAATCCGATCCACTACTAAAGAATCTCCTACTGGGGTCAAAACAGAAATAGGAACAGATAATGGCTCACTTACCAACCCCAAACAAGGCACAAAATAGGTAGATACATATAAACAAGTGGATCCAGGATCAAATAACACCATAACAGACTAATGGCACGCAGAAATCATACCTGTAATCACAGCATCCAACGCCTCCGACTTTGGTCTCCTAAGGACCAAATAAAAGTGACAATGACCTCCACCTGCCCGACCTCCATCCCTAATACCAGTTTGCCTTGAAGGGCACCAGCCCTAGCCTTACCACCACCCCCTCTGGCCAGAGGCTGAACTCCTCGCAAAGGCTCAGCCAACTGAGCGGCTGACTGAATTGTACCCCGCTGGGGGCAATTTTTAGCATAATGGCCAACAACACCACACTCTTAATAATGCCCCGATGGCTTGTACTATCAAGACGTACCAACAAAACCTGTATGGCCACCATAGCCTGATGCCCTAAAAGCTGCACCCCTCAAAGACTGACCCTGCTGAAACTGAGAACTACCAGAAGTTTAAAGTGAAGCCTGAACCGGTCGGCTAGACTGACCCTGAGGCAGCTGTGGCTAATAAACCCAGCCCCACTAGCCTGAACCTTTACCACCATGTCTAGAACCACTGTAGCCACCCTGATAACGAGGCTTCTTATCTCTAGCCCTCTGATCATGTCAATGCAAGTCCTCCATAGTATGAACATAGTATGCAATAGCCTGAAATGGCTGACCACTAGAAACCAAAATCTCAGCTGGATGTCTAAGATCTGTCTGCAATCCCCAAACAAACTTGGGAATATTGTTCGGGTCAGTAGGAATGATCATAACTCCAAATGGAGCAATCTGATAGAAACGGGTGTCATACTTAGATACATACACAAATCCCTGCATAAGCCTGGTGAACTACTCCCGGTGATGCTCATGATCACTCCGAGGTAAGAACTTACCCATGAAGGCCTTATAAAACTCAGACCAAGGCAACAGAGGTGATGTAGAAGGTCTACAAGCAACCTGTGCCCTCCACCATAACTTCGTTGGACCCTCTAACTGATACATAGTATATATAACCGCGTGAGTCTATAGCAAACCCAGATGGTGTAACATCTCCTCACAGGTAGTAATGAAGTCATGTGGGTCCTGACCCAATGTACCCGCAAACCTCGGTGGTGCCAATCTTAGAAACCTACTTAAGGCCTTGTTCTCCCTATCTGTCATAACTAGGCGAGGAGCAAGAGGTTGTGCAACTGCTGGAATTGGAGTGACCTCAGCACAGGGAGTCATGGTAGCAGGCTGCACTCCTAAACTCTGAACACCTAGGGTTGCCCCCTAAGCAGATATTTGTGCTACCTCAAAAGGTCGCTCTCGAATCATACCCAAAAGCTGAATAAGTAGACCCTGAATATCTGAAGACTGAGTTCGGCCTGACACAAAAGTTGGCAGAGAAACTGGTCCTGGAACTTGTACTGGAGCTGATGGTACCTGGGTTATCCCTGGGTCCATATCCTGCAGCTTGGGAGCAAACTCTGGCTCATGATCAAGCTTGGGCTCTAAATTGACTCTAGCAGCTCTAGCAGGTCCTTTTATTTCTATATTGAGTTTTATATCTTTTAAATCTCCCTACTTTTCGATTCTTTTTGTAGTAATTATTTGTGCATCCGAATTGGGGTGCTACCTTATCTCTACAACATGATAGGTTTCTTATTATAGATTTTTCCATCTTCATTTTTTCTTTATATTTCTCACATATACCTGAATACCATACTTGTAAAAATCTTACCATAGCTCCTAGTGTATCTTGTAATCCTGCATTATTCCAATCTTTTATTATTCTTGTACTAAATGGTTCCGGTAATTTTGTAAAATATAATTTTCTTACTTCCTTAGCTTCTTCTGGCGTATATTTACCTTTATAATAATATTCTCTAAATACACATGTATATTCATCTATATAACACATATTACATATTGCTAATTTTAACATTAAATTTCTATTAAATTGTTTATCCTTATTTTGTTCTTCTACTTCTGAAGTTGTGCTACTAAACTCATTTCTTATAGCTACCTCATATTTATGTAAAATATCCATAGATGTAGTTGCATTTTCGTTATTTATGGTTTTACTATTCCTTAATGCTCCTAGATAATCTTCTGATAAATTAAGTAACCATAGTTTTACTGTTCCTAAAAATGTTCGTTCTATGTATCCTGGTGTATCTGCTATACTTATTTTGTTATCTACCAATTGTTTTGCTATATTTCCTATCCATAGTTGTATTGTTTTATTTATATCTGCTACACAATCTAATTCTAAGAAATTATTATTTGGATTAGTTGTTTTTGGAGTCCATTTTCTATTTAATCTTTTATCCCATAGGGTATTTTCTCTATCAGATTCTCTATAACTAACTGTATAATATGTTGGATTTAATATTTTTGGATTTTTTACTTCTGATGTACTAGCTTCTTGTTCTTTATCTTTTTCAACATCTCCCGCATTTATTTCAATATCTTCATCTATTTTTTCTATATTTGCTATCATTTCTGTATAAGTTTCACTTGTTTCTGAATTTCTTTCAGTTTGATCATTATTATTTATTTCATCTATACTTATCTCTTCTTCTTTAATTGGTTCTTCCATTTGTAATTTTTCTTTAAAATTTTCTATTTCTGTTCTTAGTTTTGTCTCAATCTCTTTTTCTTTTTGTTTTGCCTCGTATAGTTCCTTTAACCTTTTTAATTCTTTTTCTAAAGCTAATATCTTTTCATTTTTTATTTCTTCAATTTGTTGTATTTCTTGTTTCGCTTGTTGTTTAATAATAGTTATTTCCTTTTTTCTATCTATTTCTTCATTTTCCTTAGCTACTCTTACCATTGCTGTTAAACTATCTTCTAGTCTTAAGGATTCTTTTTCTAACATCAAGCTTAAGTTATCTCCTATCTTTTTATAGCGTCTACCTAAATTTGAAAATACTATTTTTATTTTTAATCCATCTTGATTTTCGTATGTTTTTTCATCTATAGCAAATTCTTCTTTATTCATCTTATAAGTTATGTTGTAATTTATATTCTAGACTATCTATTTGTAGTTGTAAATAAAATATAGTTTTTCTTTGTGTCTTTAAAGATTCTTTACAAACTCCTGCAATCATATTATAGTGAAGTCTGTTTTGTCTATATTCTAACTCTTGTCTTTTTTCTATAATTACTCTATTGAGTTCTTGTTTATATTCGTTGCTATTATTCATCTTCCTTAGAATGTTTATATTTTAAGTATTTAACATATTTATATTCTATTCTAGATATGATTTCTATTATCTTTTGTAATTTATTATTATCTGTTCGTGTAATACTGAGTTGCTTATAAACTGGGTATAATTTTTCTAATCTTCTTTTTCATTTTCTTATCTTTCTTCTAATATGTTTTAATTCATCCATAGCTCTGATACCAAACTGGGGGGTGGTCCTCATATTTTTTCTTTTCATGTTATTTTATCTATAATAGTTTTAGGGATTCTATATTTTGTAGTTCGCGTATACAAAATTTTAAAAAGTTTACTTAGTTTATTTGGTTCTTTAACAAATTTTGTTTTATATTTAACCTTACTTCTTTTTTGCCAAACTCCAAAATATTTTTCCATTATTCTGAATCTAATTCTAAGTCGTTTATATTAAGTTCTAGTTCTGAGTCTAGTTCATGTAATTCTATCTGGTACCATTCTTGGTTTATTAGTTCTAGGTCTTCATTACTAAATATTCTTTCCCATATTAATTTTCTTAGATCTAGGATTTTTATGTCTCTAAGCACATACAAGATTAATATTTTATAATTATAAATTACTTCATCATGCAAATATGTAAAATAAGTAGGTATTATTTTGTTATTCATGTTCATATTTCTTATGCTTGCTTTTGATTAATTCCTTCATACCATAGCATGTCAATAACATTACACTTGATTATTACTACTAGACTATTTTAACCATACTCTCTTATTGTTAACACCGTACTTTTCAAGGTACTTTCCCCTCCTAGATAATATCACTCTGTCTACTCCCTTTACGGCATTCATTCTTTCGCCTTGGTTTCAACCTCTGGATATTATTTTCGGATTGTTTCCCTTGTTTCCTCATGTTAACAATTCGAAATTATGATTCAAATAATTCTAGTAAATAATAACAAATATAACTTATTCATGCATGCTATGATACTCAGGAATCAACAATTTAGCTATGCATAGTTATGAACAAATATACCTTGCTCTTATCTTGCTCCATATATGCTTGAAAGCTGTTATCTTATTTCTGGAAATATTTATGTTTACAAGAGAGGGTGCTTTCCGTCTAGAAAGTCTTGCCCTCTTACTCTTAATGCTATCTATTTATAGGGGTTTTCTAACAAATGTCTTAATCCCCTTTACTATTACTACTTTACACCTAGCTATTTACTATTCTTAACTTTTTACAAAAGTCAAAAGAATCTTTCCTACTTTACACCTAATCTTAATGCTTTTTACAAAATTCAAACGAAACTTTACATCTGTCCTACTTTACTTTACAGCATTGCAAGCAAACAAAATACTTTACTTTCTTTTTCTTCATCTTTATCTTCCACTAGCTGTCTCTTTCTTCATTTTTGTCTTCCACTAGCTGCTGTCTTTATCTTCCATTATCTACTACCTTTATCTCGAGTCTTCTAGTTTTTCACTCCAGCTGTACCTCTGGAATTACATCGTCTTCTCCTTGGCATTTTGGACATTTATGATCTGGATATTTGTGATTAATTAATTTACAATATCTCGTCATTAATCCTTCTGAAATAAAATTTTTCCTGATAGCTCTTGTTAATGGTTGTTCTTCTGGTCTTAGTAGACTAAATGCCCACTGTCGTATTTCTTCCATATCTGCAATACGTTCTTCTCTGCATGTTGAATATATCATAGTTTGTTCTCTTGCATAATAACTCCATATAGGGTTTCTATGCATATAGTTTGTTGATAGTTCCTGTAATATAGTAGCTATCCCAATAAGTCTTTTTCCTGCGTAGAATTCTGGTATTTCTTCTCTAGTAATTTCGTCATGTTCTTCTATTTTTTCTGGTATGATCATATCTCGTGTAAGTCCTATTTTTATCACTTGAATTACTGACTTGATCTCATCATATAATATCTCTGCTGTAGCTGAATATACTCTGATATAGAATAATGTTCCTTTCGTAACTTTCTTATACTGTATAAATGCCCTGTGTAGTTCTGGCAACGTAGCTATTTCATCTCCTGTGCTTGTATATACTGTATGTAGTAGTCCATAATGGTAGCAAGTTGCTACTAGATTTGCACTTGTTTTTGGTTGTGCTATTAGCTTGTTGTACCCTTGTAAGCTTTGGGTTATATAATCTTCTTCCGGTTTAGTGGTAGTTTTTGATCTGGGATTTTTGTTTAAGAATAGTTGGATTTTGTGGATATTGTTTATATATGACTGGGTAATGTGGTTGTAAGTCTTTTTATTTTGGCTTAGGCTGTCTTTATACGTATTTACTTGTGGAGGTATAAATGGAGTTTTTTGGTTTCTTGGAGTATATGGGGTTTCAAATAGCTTGTTCAAATTTGTATTAATATATCTTCTTTCTTCTTTTGTAGATGCTCTGCTAGTAGATGCTCCACCTGCATAAATCAAATTATTTTGGGTTTTTAGGTGTTTCCCAACGTCACCTTTTAGCTCTGGAATTTTAATGTCTTCCGATCGACATAGTTCCGCATATTTACCATGCTGCTGGCTATCTTTAATATGTTGTATCTCTTTATTCAAGTTATCGACTTCTTTGCAGAGAGTCATCATAACTTTAAGTATATCTTCCATAGTAGTTTTTTCAGTAGTTTCTTCAGTCTGCGTAGCTTTGTCTTGATATGTAATCTGCAATTGCATTTTTGTTAGTACCAATCACTTCTATTGTAAATGTAAAATTCAATATATTCAATACAAGTCTTCGTATCTCCTTGGTTGTAACTGAATCTTGTACTTTCTTTGTCAACCACCATTTTACTTGCGTATTATCTGTTCTAATAACAAATTTATTATATACAATATATGGTTCAAATGCTAACAAACATTTATATATCGAATATAGTTCTTTGCGATTTATTTCCCATTTTATTTCGGGATTTGTGAATGTACCTGAATAGTATCTACAGTGGTGTTCTATTTTTTCTTTATTATATCTGTATTTTAATACTCCTCCATAGCTAATTTCACTTGCATCTGATTCTACTATATAAATAAATTTTCTATTTTCGTCTGGAAAACATAGTTTTGGTAAATTCTCGCATAGTAATTTTATTTTCTTTATCTGTTCTTGGTCTTTATTATCAAAATGATATTCTACATCTTTATTTAATTTCTTATATAATGGTTTTAGATTTTCTGCTAATTTTGGTATATATTCTCTTACTTGATTTACTAATCCTAAAAATGATTGTAATTTCTTCTTTGTATCTATCTGTTCATCAGAATTTATTATTTTTTGTACTATATGTGGCTGCATTTTTATGCCATTCCTATCTATTTCTATTCCTAAGAATTCTATTTGGTTTTTCATTATTTCTGCTTTTTTCTTACTTAGGCTAATTCCAGAATATGTAACAATATGTATAAATTTTTCTAATAATCTTATATGTTCATCTTGTGTTCTTGAATACAAAAGTATATCGTCTATATATACTATATAATTTTCTAATTGATTAAAGTAATTATCCATAAAATGTTGATATCTACCTGGTGCATTTTTATATCCAAAAGGTAATACGTTCCATTCATAAAATCCTTGGGGTACTGTAAATGCTGTTAATTTTTTAGATTCTTCTTCTAGTTTAAGGTGGTAAAAGCCTGATTTACAGTCAAATTTACTGAAATAATTATATCCTTGGACTTGTCTTATTTTTAATATCTTATTGGGTATTGGATAATTATATGTTTTAGTTTTTGCATTTAAATTTCTATAATCAATGACCATTCTACTTTTTCCTCTTTTTTGTTCACTATGTTTGTTTACTATAAATGCTGGACTTGTATGTTTACTATTACTTTCTTGTATATATTCATTTTCTAGTAATTCTTTTATATGCATTTTAAATTCATTTAAATCATCAAAATTATATTTTAAAGGTTTTTGAGTAATTATACTATTTTCATCAATTAATTCTATTTTTACTTTAGTTTTATGTTTTTCCCATCCTTTTAAGGGATTTTCACTATATAATGGTTCTAATTGTTCTTGGATAATTTTTAATTTATCTATAGCAAATATAATCAGTTCTATTTTATGCTCATTTGTTTTTATATTTTCTAATTTCTGAGTAATTTTTTCACTTCCTTTTATCCATGGGGTAGGTTTTCTAGTTTTATTATATACTCTTTTAGCTCCTACTTTGTGTTTACATGGTGTCGTAAACCACCAATGTGTTTTTGTTATTATATGTGGATATAGTTTTTCTAAAAAAGGCATTCCTAGTAGTATATCTTTATTTACAAATTCATAACTATATATTTCTTCTATAGTTAATATTTTATCCCATATTTGTAATTTTATATTTCTCGCTTTATGATTTATCATACTTCCTTCATTATTAAATCCTGTTACTACTATTGGTGTAGGTAATTTTTCCCATTTTTCCTCTGGTAAACAATTATGTTTGCACATATTAGCTTCTGCTCCTGTATCTATCATCGGGGTATAATATCTATTATAATATCCTTCTACTATTATTTTGGCAAGTATATAGATTTTCATTTTTCTCTTACATTGTCCTTTTAATTATTACCTTCTTACCTTTATATGTAATAGTTAGTTGTGTATTTTCTAAATTATATGGTTTCATTTCTTCTAACCATTTTATTCCTAATATAATATTATTATTTCCTTGATATATCTTAAATTTTATTGTCATTGGTATTCCGCCAACAATTAACTCTTTTTCTACTGATTCTTTAAAAGCTGTAAATTCTTTTGGTAAATCTGAGTTTTCTATATAATTTATTTCTTCTTCTGTTACTAATTCTCTTGTTATATAATTTTCTTCTTGTCCTGTATTAATTATTATAATAAATTTTCTTTTTTCTAGTATTTCAGTTATATAATAATGATTTGGTTCTATTTCTTTTATTGTTACTGAATTTCTTGATGACTGAGGTGTGTCGCTATAACTTTTCCTTTTAGATGTGCTTATTCTATCACTTACTATTTCTAAATTTTCTTCTGCATCTATTTCTTTATAGCTATAATCATTGTTATCTATTACTGACACAATTTGTTCAAATGGATTTTCTATTTTTATTCTATTGATTTTATTTTTTGCCGTTATTTTATGTTTAGTTGTTAAGACATATAAATTTTTACATCTTGCTCTAAATATTTTACTGCCTGGGGCTAGTTCAATTCCTGTCATTTTCCAATATAGTACTAATGATTTATCTATGTTACAGTCATTTATTGCTACTGAGTAGTTTGCACTTATTATAAATTTAAATTTTTGGTATATTAAATTTCCTTTTACTACACTTATTACACTTTTTTCTATAGGTTCAATTATTCTATCATCTGCTATGTATATTTCTATAGGTGTATCTATTCCTTCTCTGAAACATGCTTTTATTAATATTTCTGTTCCTCCTAGATGTACATATCTTATTGGTTCTTTGGTCCTTAATGTTTGTATTTCTTTATTTATTGTCCTTTTGTTTATTATAGGTATTCTTGCTTTTCCTTTAGTATATTTACAGTCTATTATATGTTCTTTTTGACTTACTACATAATATTCTTCTTTCTGTCTTTTAAATATGTTTTTTAGTATTGGTAATTTGAATATTTTTTCTACACTTAAATCTAATTCCTTTCCTTTTATTTGTTCAAATATATTTCTATCAAATATTACTTTTTGTTCTGAGGATTCTTCATTCATATGTTCTTCTTTATTTATTAATACTTCTTCTTCAGACATTATCTAATTCTTCTTCGTTTTCTGATTCTTCGTATAATTCATTTTCAGACAATTCATATATGCTATCATCATCATTCAATTCATAATCTAAATATTCTAGTGGCATATATTCTTTATTATTTATTATTATTTCTGATATTTGCTTTCTTTTAGGATTTCTAGGTAGTCTACAATCTTTAGCTAAATGTCCTAGTTTTCCACAATTATAGCATGTACATTCTGTTATTTTCTTTTTTGGTCTAAATGGTTTTTTATTATTATAATTTTTTACATAGTATTGTCTTCTAGGCCGATGGTACCTGGGTTATCCCTGGGTCCATATCCTGCAGCTTGGGAGCAAACTCTGGCTCATGATCAAGCTTGGGCTCTAAATTGACTCTAGCAGCTCTAGCAGGTGCCTCTGCTCTAGGAGGACCTCTACCTATACCCTTACGACCACCCTGGCCCCTAGCTGGAGTCGGAGGTGCAGGGGCAAGAGGCTCTCCTCCCCCAAAATCCAAAGACCTCGTACGAATCATCTGCGAAAGAGTGAATGAGAACAAGTTAGATTTACCAAAACATTAAAGGATACTACGCATGAGAGAGAAATAAGAAAGGTCCATTTTTCCTAATATGTCACTATACCCTCCAAAAGATTGGGTACGGATGTCTCTGCCCTGATCTGTGGGACTCTACTAGACATTGGCTCCTATATTGATGACACCGGTGAACCTAGAGCTCTGACACCCAGATGTCATGACCCGATTTCTTGGTCATGATGGCACATACAACCCTCTAGTAGGTGAACCAATCCTCGTAGCCTGGAATGATCAGTAATGGGCTACTATCAAATAACATAAGCGGAAGAATAATTTAATAAGCGGAAGCAAGGGAACAAGATAAAGAAAATAGATAACAAGAATATATTAATATATATGCGAAAGCTAAACCAAACCCAAAACCTGGTATCATAGTATAGAGCGAGTTCTACAAATAAGGAGTACAAAAGGATCCAAAATTATACATACACTAATGTCTCCGAGTATTAATACAGTATATAAAGCAAAAGATAAACTAAAATCTAAGCTACGGTTTCCAAGAGCTCACCCTCATTCTAGATAGTCCAAAATCTCCAAGCATGACTCACAGCGATCTAGCAGCGATGGCCCACACTAGGATCTGCATCAAAAGATGTAGAGTGTAGTATGAGCACCAATTGCAAAGCAACTGGTACCCAGTAGGTATCATAGGATGACTAGGCACATATAAGATAATAAAACAGTATGAACAAAATAGAAACAGATAGTCACAATAGGCAACAAATAGGTACACGAAAACTATCCCAGAGGGAAGACATCAGAAAGCAACATATAAGGCTACCAAGTGGAATATATACACAACAAGCACAAGTAAGGATAAGAAAGGGAGCATCTGGGATACTCACAATAACAATATATAGTAAGTTTAGAAGTGGATGGTATACCGGTAACCTCAAGAACAAAGGATGGGAGAAGGAGAATGAAGATAGGAATGCCCATAAAAACTGGAATAAATAACCAACTTAATCATACCAAACTCAAGCTAAGAACTAGCAACCTCTCAGTATCAAATCTCACATATAAATAACCATGACAGGGTGTAGTATAGTGATAAAGTAACAAGCGTCTACCTACAGTCCCCCGGCCACCCATACAACTAGAGAACATAATCAAGTGAAAACAAACCCTCCGGTCGCCTATACAATCAGAGCCTACACTCAACAAACAATAAACAAGAGTGGAATCTCACACAAATGAATGATATGATATGATATAACGAACTATGTGTAACCATAGTGTCAATATGTTACCCCGTATGGTGCCCCAAAGGTCTAATAAAGGCTGGATCTATGGAAGGACTTCTCCTGAGTACATGTACTCTGCCGTACACCCCTACCCTCGATCACCCTTTTTCCCGTAGAACTTGGTCTGAAATGACAGGGTCCATGGCGGTCTACTCCTAAACCACATACTACACTCTAACCTCGAACATCGGTCCATAGTGCCACAAGATCCCAACTAGTACTCAAATGCTCGAAATGCATGCCTGGATTCTATCTAGGTATAAATTGATGAAATACATCTCATAAACCCCCTTCAAGGGTGCCCAGGCATATCTGGGTCTAAATCAGTGGTAAAATAGGTTTGTCTCTCATCCTTACCAAGTCTATTATCAATTCTGACAAATAACAGGGTAAATCTAGCACCTCGGTTCAAATGGGTCCAATATATAGCAGGAAAACTGTGACAAATCTTTCTTTTAACTTTTCTTACCCCAAAAAGATCCATTAAGATGATGCCAAACAATTTCATAATCAATTTTTCTAAAAATGGGCCTCACGAGCCATGCAATATTTAGAAATCATCAATAGAAGGCCCGAAGCCAAAACCATAGTAAAATCACATAGAAAATCCTTTTATATGTATGATGATGGCATGCTCAATCACAATCAATAGCCCAACGGGTCACAATCAACCTATCGGCCCTGCAAAGGCTCCAATCATTCTATAGCACAGATAGCCAGCTCTATAATAGTAATAATGATGTCCGGGACTCACAAACACTCCCTATATCCCACCATCTATGTTCCAGAGTCTATATAAGGCCACACAGGACCACACGAGTAAATGGAGCGCATAAAACAAATACCACAACATCGGAGGAAGGAAAGTAACCGAACATGAATAAGAGGTCAAGGTATGTGGTACCAACCTGGTAAACCCAACCCAAGGATGCCCATTAGTACTATTTTATCCTATATATGGCGAAGTCTAAAGGGTTTAAATTGTAACCTACCTGTCGTCCGACGATAAGCTGCTGGAAAAATAATATCCAAGCCCCAATAACTCCGACAAATCCTGAATGATAATCAAACTATCAAAAACATAAATAACATATTAAAATGAGTCTATCGATACCCATAATGCTACAATTGTAGTCAGGTTGAAATCAGGGTCAAAAGCAGGCCTGCAGGGCCCATAATCCAAAACCAAAAAATGAAAAGAAGCACGATGACCACAATAATACCAAGAAGACATGCTCCAAAATGGAGCAATTATGGCCAAGGAAAAAGTCTCCAAATAGCCCACTCAAGAGAGGGCTTAAAGTTGGAATTTTAAGAAGAAAAATAAGAAATTGGGGCAAGAAAACTTACCACAACGAGAGCAACATGCAAGAAAATGAAATCACGTAATTTATGTAACATGCAACTCAAAGGAGGCAGATTCTTCAAGGGAAAACCAAGCTTTTAGAATTTATAGCCATGGAAGTTCAACAATAGAGGAAAAATGGGAAATTAGGGAAGGAGACTTACCAAAGTAGCCAAGGGAGCAATATTTCTCTTCAATGGAATGAATTCCCAAGGCTTGGAACTATTTTGAACACTTAGGAGGAGAGAAAGTTGAGTTTTGGTGTTGGAATAGTGAAGGAACAAGGCTGGAAAATCGAACTAACAAGAAATATATAGCTTATGGCCGCTGGTCAGTGTTATCGCGCTAAACCAGAGCCATCGTGCTAATGGAGGGAAGGCGCCAAGGCACAATCACACGTAGAGGGTGTCATCGGCGCTGGCCTGGTGCTATCGCACACAAGGGCCGGCCACAGGCTAGCATGATCGCGTTGCCTGGGTGTCATTGGTGCTGAAGGCCTGCAACTTCACTAAAACCAGCTGCACTAAGAATTTCCACTGGGCATTTCGGGCACAATCAGAAATCGATATTCAAAAACCAATAATGCTAATAGAGTGGAAATGACATTTCAAACTCAACAAGATCGATGAAACTTCTATACGAGGTCATTTTGGAGAAATGTTGACCCAAGTCAATGCTAACTAAAACTAACCAATTTGCTGAAATGAGCCCTTCTAACCTGAGACCCAAACCAACCACCAACCTAACCCAAACTCATCATTCCGGAACTGATGGAATCATCAAATTTTGAATCTGACGTTCCGATCATCGAAAGCTGACCCAAGTTACACTTTCAACTCCAAATGGCCTAAAAATAGAAAGAGCAACACAAAAACCACACCGAAAGTTCTGAGGCCTCGACTAAAGGTCCAACTAGACCAAACTCAACTCTGCCGAGCTAATGGAACTGTTGAAATTTGATTCCGAGCACGTAAGCAAAAAATGTTGACTAAAGTCAATGGTATTCTATGTTAAGGCTCTAAATTAGGCAAAACGGCCCAAACAACCAAATGAACGACCAAGGCACCGAACTACCAATCCTAGTAAGCTATAAATGACTTGGGGTTGCTACAAGAAAGCTCTAACAGTAAAATGAATGCATAAATGCGAAGATGACCGGAAGGGTCATCATAACTGACTATCAATAATTGAACAAAATAAGAATCAAGAGCAGATAACCATAGCCTAGGATTGGTGATTTATTTAACCAGCTGAAGGGTGCTAATTTATATACAAAAGTTTATTTAAGGTCTGGATATTACCAACTGTGGGTAAGAGATCAAAATGTTCCCAAAACTGCCTTTAGAACTCAATACAGTCATTATGATTTTTTGATGATGCCATCCGAGTTAACAAATGCTCATGCGGTGTTCATGGATCTAATTAATCAAGAATTTAAGCCTTATCTTGATCAATTTGTGATTCTATATAGATGATATTTTAATATATTCTAAAATAGTCAAGATCATGAAATACCTTCGTGTTGTTTTCCAAATATTGAAGGAGAAAGAGCTTTATGCTAAGCTTTCTAAATGTAAATTTTGGCTTAGTGAAGTATCTTTTCTATTACATGTTATGTCAGCTAAAGTGTGAAGGTGGATCCTAGTATGATTGAAGCTATTGTGTAATGGACACCACCCAAAAGTCCAACAGAGATAAGAAGTTTCTTTGGCTTAATGGGATACTATAGAAGGTTTGTGAAAGGCTTCTCCATTATAGTCTCTCATTTGACTAACCTCTGATGAAGGAAGCCAAGTTTACTTGGGATGACAAATGCCAAGAAATCTTTAAAACTATCAAATACTTGTTGACATAAGCTCATATACTTTCATAAGATCCCAATCGGGGATACCAATTGAAATCTTTCAATAACGCAAAAATTAAAGATAGATGAGAAATAGGAGATGGGAAATGAAGAAAGAAAGGCTTAATTGAATCCACAATTAAACCAAGGGGGAAGAGAGCTTGAATTCCATAGATATGAGAGACTCAAATAAATCCAAAAATTAGCAATCTCAAGTAAAAATCAAGGTAAAGGAGTTTTAGATTAACAATTGGAATCCACCCATTACTAACCTAAATTAACACTAGCTACACTAAGTTAAACTATAGGGAATCCACCTTCTGCAAGCTGACAAGCTACACTCTCAAAGAGTTCTTCAAATCTCAATTCAACATAATCTAAGGGATGAAAATGACTAAGGCTTCTATTTATAGTGTTTGCCTTGTACAATTAAAGGTCCAAAAGTGACCTTGGAAGATTTAAAATTCAGCCCATAATGGTCACGTGCGAAGGAAGGTGTTGGTCGCACCTTGTATTATGCTAGCGCACATTGCTCGCACCTCATGTTCTAAGTGAGGTGCTGGTCGCACCCTCCATTATATTGGTCAATAATGGCTTTGCAGCTCTCTGCAAGCAACCATCTTCATGTTGTGTTTTCCCTCTTTCTTCCAAGAAATGATCCAAATGTGAAATTGCTTCATTTGGCATGTATGAGGCTCTTCCAAGCTCCCTTTTGTGATCCAAGGGTGAGTGCAACTAGGATCCTCTTGTCTAGACCTTAAAGTGTAAGTCTAGCATGAATGTTGTCGTGTCATATTGTATCATACTTACTCAACCAACTGAAGGGAAAGAGTATGTGATATATAGTAATGTTTCTCATCGTGGTCACGATTGTGTTTTGATACAAGAAGGAAAAGTTATTTCTAATGCCTCCTAAGAATTGAAGCCACATGAATTAATTATCCTACACATGATCTTGAACTTGTCGCTATAGTATTTGCTATTAAAATTTGTGTCACGACCTAAACCCGTCGAGAGTGGCACCCATACAAAACCCTCTGTGAGAGAACCAACTAACTTCATAAACCAACCAACACTTAGATAAAAATAGGCAACTAAATCAATATCATTAATAAATCCAATAATCAATATTTTAAATGAAGAGTAAGAATAAGTATGCAGAAATAAACCATCCCTAGAACCTAAAAGTCATCGTATCAAAACTCTTATAATTGTCAAAAAGAATAGGGATGAAACACCCAAAACAAAAGTAATATCTAGGTCAAAAACAATGGAGTAGAAAATAAGTGAAGCACTCATGGTAGCCTCGAAAATGCAGCTGACCCTTGAGTTCGAATGTTGTCTGAATCACAGCTGGGTTCTCGAAATAGTTGCCAGAATATGCTCTATAATCTACAAAAAGAAGAGCACGTGTAGTATCAGTACACAAGAAACAACGGTGTACTGGTAGGGTCATCGACCAACCAAAAATGAGAAATATGAACACATAACCATAACGTAGTACAATAAGACAACCATGAACTATATCATGCAACTCTACTCCAAGTTCATAACCCTTAACCTTATAACAAGTACAACATGAAGTTCAGTCAACATGAGTCAACAAGGATAACAAGTCAAGTCAAACTATGACCACCAACAAGACTTCAAGTCAATAACCATGACTCAACAATCATATAATTCATGTCCCAACTACACAAGTAATAGACAACACAGAATTATGTCACATGTTGCAATTAACTCGGACCACTCAAGGATCCCTAAGATAACAACTATGGCAATTAACATGCATCCCTGTTTTAATAGAGAAACCACCTTTAGCAATTAAGCACACAAACCCGATTAACTCAAGGAACCAACATAATAATGACAACACTCAAGCCCGTGTCACTCAAGAAACCAATATAATCAAGAAAACACATAATCCCCGGTTCACTCAAGGAACCATCACACTCACCAAATATATGTACACACATGCTAAGGGTGTTATGGTCACCCACTAGCCATGACCTACAGGGGATGAGCTCTTGTCTATGTACCAAATCCCAGACATCAAGTGGCTTCCAACCTTTTATCAACCAATCCCGTGGAGATGTCTAAATACCAGTACATTCCGCAATAATGACAGATATAAGTACAATCACAACCACAATGATAAAAGAAACAACACTTGTACAAAACCAACAAACTTTAAATTAAACTCATTGCATGTGATTAACACTTAGGATATCAAACAAACATTCACTTTTCCTTGAACATGCATTGAACAAGAAATACTAAGGAGAGTTATCATGCACACATAAAACAAATTGGATTTCAACTACATTTAAACTATCACCTACTTCAATCCAAACATGAAATTCTCTACTGAACCTAAATGTTACCTTTTCTCTCAACCTCGACTTGATTGTGGTCTAAAAACAGGAATATAAACACTTACTCAATCAAATGACATATATTATCAAGGATTATAGCCTAATCCTGAACCCCAAGGCCAATTTCATGATCATCCAACCGATTCTAGGGCTTTCCCCACCATACATTCACCATAAAACTGCCAATTTCATAGTTACTTTAGTGAATTATAGTCTTGTAAGAGTAAATAATCAACCTTTAACTAATACCCAAAGGTTATACACCCAATTTACCCCCCTTGCACCAAACTTTATAGCTAGATCAAATTAAACCCTCCCCAAGACCAATAAATTAGTAATTTTGAGGTCAAGGAATCGACACACTAATTATTCGGGATAAATAACTTACCTTTACGAAGAATTCTAGTGGAAAATAAGTGAAAATCGGCCAAATTGCCTAAGATCTCTCCAAAATGTGTTTAGAAATAATAACCTATTTTTTGGAAAATTTCTACATAAACAATGATTTACCCCTTTATAGCATCCTGATCCCCATATAGCAACATCTCTATTGAAGAAATCTGACTGTTATACCAAGATTGACAACCTTTGATTCTCGCTATTGCAATAATTTCGCCGCTACAATGGTAGCCCCATAGGGCCTCCCACCCACTATAGTAGGTGTAGTGAGGCAAAATCTCTGTATTGCTCCCAGTTTAGCCTTTTCCTCAATGCTCCCTCAAACTATTGTATTCCGGACTAACCCCCTTTACATCAAGTTTGATATTGGGAGTTCTACTTACCCAAATTCACTTCCAAAAACTCATACGGATTCTTTATCATCTTAGCTAATATAGGAAGAAAAAAGTAAGAGAAGATTCTTCTTTTTTCTATAATTACTCTATTGACAATATCCACAAAATCCAACTATTCTTAAACAAAAACCCCAGATCAAAAACTACCATTAAACCAGAAGAAGATTATATAACCCAAAGTCTACAAGGGTACAACAAGCTAATAGCACAACCAAAAACAAGTGCAAATCTAGTAGCAACTTGCTACCATTATGGACTACTACATACAGTATATACAAGCACAGGAGATGAAATAGCTACGTTGCCAGAACTACACAGGGCATTTATACAGTATAAGAAAGTTACGAAAGGAACATTATTCTATATCAGAGTATATTCAGCTACAGCAGAGATATTATATGATGAGATCAAGCCAGTAATTCAAGTGATAAAAATAGGACTTACACGAGATATGATCATACCAGAAAAAATAGAAGAACATGACGAAATTACTAGAGAAGAAATACCAGAATTCTACGCAGGAAAAAGACTTATTGGGATAGCTACTATATTACAGGAACTATCAACAAACTATATGCATAGAAACCCTATATGGAGTTATTATGCAAGAGAACAAACTATGATATATTCAACATGCAGAGAAGAACGTATTGCAGATATGGAAGAGATACGACAGTGGGCATTTAGTCTACTAAGACCAGAAGAACAACCATTAACAAGAGCTATCAGGAAAAATTTTATTTCAGAAGGATTAATGACGAGATATTGTAAATTAATTAATCACAAATATCCAGATCATAAATGTCCAAAATGCCAAGGAGAAGACGATGTAATTCCAGAGGTACAGCTGGAGTGAAAAACTAGAAGACTCGAGATAAAGGTAGAAGATAATGGAAGATAAAGACAGCAGCTAGTGGAAGACAAAAATGAAGAAAGAGACAGCTAGTGGAAGATAAAGATGAAGAAAAAGAAAGTAAAGTATTTTGTTTGCTTGCAATGCTGTAAAGTAAAGTAGGACAGATGTAAAGTTTCGTTTGAATTTTGTAAAAAGCATTAAGATTAGGTGTAAAGTAGGAAAGATTCTTTTGACTTTTGTAAAAAGTTAAGAATAGTAAATAGCTAGGTGTAAAGTAGTAATAGTAAAGGGGATTAAGACATTTGTTAGAAAACCCCTATAAATAGATAGCATTAAGAGTAAGAGGGCAAGACTTTCTAGACGGAAAGCACCCTCTCTTGTAAACATAAATATTTCCAGAAATAAGATAACAGCTTTCAAGCATATATGGAGCAAGATAAGAGCAAGGTATATTTGTTCATAACTATGCATAGCTAAATTGTTGATTCCTGAGTATCATAGCATGCATGAATAAGTTATATTTGTTATTATTTATTAGATTATTTAAATCATAATTTCGAATTGTTAACATGAGGAAACAGGGGAAACAATCCGAAAATAATGTCCAGAGGTTGAAACCAAGGCGAAAGAATGAATGCCGTAAAGGGAGTAGACAGAGTGATATTATCTAGGAGGGGAAAGTACCTTGGAAAGTACGGTGTTAACAACAAGAGAAGTATGGTTAAAATAAGTCTAGTAGTAATAATCAAGTGTAATGTTATTGACATGCTATGGTATGAAGGAATTAATCAAAAGCAAGCATAAGAAATATGAACATGAATAACAAAATAATACCTACTTATTTTACCTATTTGCATGATGAAGTAATTTATAATTATAAAATATTAATCTTGTATGTGCTTAGAGACATAAAAATCCTAGATCTAAGAAAATTAATATGGGAAAGAATATTTAGTAATGAAGACCTAGAACTAATAAACCAAGAATGGTACCAGATAGAATTACATGAACTAGACTCAGAACTAGAACTTAATATAAACGACTTAGAATTAGATTCAGAATAACTAGACGGAAAGCACCCTCTCTTGTAAACATAAATATTTCCAGAAATAAGATAACAGCTTTCAAGCATATATGGAGCAAGATAAGAGCAAGGTATATTTGTTCATAACTATGCATAGCTAAATTGTTGATTCCTGAGTATCATAGCATGCATGAATAAGTTATATTTGTTATTATTTACTAGAATTATTTAAATCATAATTTCGAATTGTTAACATGAGGAAACAGGGGAAACAATCCGAAAATAATGTCCAGAGGTTGAAACCAAGGCGAAAGAATGAATGCCGTAAAGGGAGTAGACAGAGTGATATTATCTAGGAGGGGAAAGTACCTTGGAAAGTACGGTGTTAACAATAAGAGAGTATGGTTAAAATAGTCTAGTAGTAATAATCAAGTGTAATGTTATTGACATGCTATGGTATGAAGGAATTAATCAAAAGCAAGCATAAGAAATATGAACATGAATAACAAAATAATACCTACTTATTTTACCTATTTGCATGATGAAGTAATTTATAATTATAAAATATTAATCTTGTATGTGCTTAGAGACATAAAAATCCTAGATCTAAGAAAATTAATATGGGAAAGAATATTTAGTAATGAAGACCTAGAACTAATAAACCAAGAATGATACCAGATAGAATTACATGAACTAGACTCAGAACTAGAACTTAATATAAACGACTTAGAATTAGATTCAGAATAATGGAAAAATATTTTGAAGTTTGGCAAAAAAGAAGTAAGGTTAAATATAAAACAAAATTTGTTAAAGAACCAAATAAACTAAGTAAACTTTTTAAAATTTTGTATACGCGAACTACAAAATATAGAATCCCTAAAACTATTCTAGATAAAATAACATGAAAAGAAAAAATATGAGGACCACCCCCCAGTTTGGTATCAGAGCAGTCAGGTTTATCCTACTGTGATGGCTCAGCTATACATGTGAATCGCCGATGCGGAAGTCACGGTATTACATCCTTGTATACGTTTCCCTCGGAGTAAAAAGTACCGTTGGCATTAGCCAGGTAATATAGCTGAGGGGCCAGGATGATGGCGAAATTGGTATCAAAAAGAAGATTAGAAAAATTATACCCAGTTTATAAGCAACTCAGTATTACACGAACAGATAATAATAAATTACAAAAGATAATAGAAATCATATCTAGAATAGAATATAAATATGTTAAATACTTAAAATATAAACATTCTAAGGAAGATGAATAATAGCAACGAATATAAACAAGAACTCAATAGAGTAATTATAGAAAAAAGACAAGAGTTAGAATATAGACAAAACAGACTTCACTATAATATGATTGCAGGAGTTTGTAAAGAATCTTTAAAGTCACAAAGAAAAACTATATTTTATTTACAACTACAAATAGATAGTCTAGAATATAAATTACAACATAACTTATAAGATGAATAAAGAAGAATTTGCAATAGATGAAAAAACATACGAAAATCAAGATGGATTAAAAATAAAAATAGTATTTTCAAATTTAGGTAGACGCTATAAAAAGATAGGAGATAACTTAAGCTTGATGTTAGAAAAAGAATCCTTAAGACTAGAAGATAGTTTAACAGCAATGGTAAGAGTAGCTAAGGAAAATGAAGAAATAGATAGAAAAAAGGAAATAACTATTATTAAACAACAAGCGAAACAAGAAATACAACAAATTGAAGAAATAAAAAATGAAAAGATATTAGCTTTAGAAAAAGAATTAAAAAGGTTAAAGGAACTATACGAGGCAAAACAAAAAGAAAAAGAGATTGAGACAAAACTAAGAACAGAAATAGAAAATTTTAAAGAAAAATTACAAATGGAAGAACCAATTAAAGAAGAAGAGATAAGTATAGATGAAATAAATAATAATGATCAAACTGAAAGAAATTCAGAAACAAGTGAAACTTATACAGAAATGATAGCAAATATAGAAAAAATAGATGAAGATATTGAAATAAATGCGGGAGATGTTGAAAAAGATAAAGAACAAGAAGCTAGTACATCAGGAGTAAAAAACCCGAAAATATTAAATCCAACATATTATACAGTTAGTTATAGAGAATCTGATAGAGAAAATACCTTATGGGATAAAAGATTAAATAGAAAATGGACTCCAAAAACAACTAATCCAAATAATAATTTCTTAGAATTAGATTGTGTAGCAGATATAAATAAAACAATACAACTATGGATAGGAAATATAGCAAAACAATTGGTAGATAATAAAATAAGTATAGCAGATACACCAGGATACATAGAACGAACATTTTTAGGAACAGTAAAACTATGGTTACTTAATTTATCAGAAGATTATCTAGGAGCATTAAGGAATAGTAAAACTATAAATAACGAAAATGCAACTACATCTATGGATATTTTACATAAATATGAGGTAGCTATAAGAAATGAGTTTAGTAGCACAACTTCAGAAGTAGAAGAACAAAATAAGGATAAACAATTTAATAGAAATTTAATGTTAAAATTAGCAATATGTAATATGTGTTATATAGATGAATATACATGTGTATTTAGAGAATATTATTATAAAGGTAAATATACGCCAGAAGAAGCAAAAGAAGTAAGAAAATTATATTTTACAAAATTACCGGAACCATTTAGTACAAGAATAATAAAAGATTGGAATAATGCAGGATTACAAGATACACTAGGAGCTATGGTAAGATTTTTACAAGTATGGTATTCAGGTATATGTGAGAAATATAAAGAAAAAATGAAGATGGAAAAATCTATAATAAGGAATTTATCATGTTGTAGAGATAAGGTAGCACCCCAATTCGGATGCACAAATAATTACTACAAAAAGAATCGAAAAGTAGGGAGATTTAAAAGATATAAAACTCAATATAGAAATAAAAGGCCTAGAAGACAATACTATGTAAGAAATTATAATAATAAAAAACCATTTAGACCAAAAAAGAAAATAACAGAATGTACATGCTATAATTGTGGAAAACTAGGACATTTAGCTAAAGATTGTAGATTACCTAGAAATCCTAAAAGAAAGCAAATATCAGAAATAATAATAAATAATGAAGAATATATGCCACTAGAATATTTAGATTATGAATTGAGTGATGATGATAGCATATATGAATTATCTAAAAATGAATTATACGAAGAATCAGAAAACGAAGAACAATTAGATAATGTCTGAAGAAGAAGTATTAATAATTAAGGAAGAACATATGAATGAAGAATCTTCGGAACAAAAAGTAATATTTGATAGAAATATATTTGAACAAATAAAAGGAAAGGAATTAGATTTAAGTGTAGAAAAAATATTTAAATTACCAATACTAAAAAACATATTTAAAAGACAGAAAGAAGAATATTATGTAGTAAGTCAAAAAGAACATATAATAGACTGTAAATATACTAAAGGAAAAGCAAGAATACCTATAATAAATAAAAGGACAATAAATAAAGAAATACAAACATTAAGGACCAAAGAACCAATAAGATATGTACATCTAGGAGGAACAGAAATATTAATAAAAGCATGTTTCAGGGAAGGAATAGATACACCTATAGAAATATACATAGCAGATGATAGAATAATTGAACCTATAGAAAAAAGTGTAATAAGTGCAGTAAAAGGAAATTTAATATACCAAAAATTTAAATTTATAATAAGTGCAAACTACTCAGTAGCAATAAATGACTGTAACATAGATAAATCATTAGTACTATATTGGAAAATAACATGAATTGAACTAGCCCCAGGCAGTAAAATATTTACAGCAAGATGTAAAAATTTATATGTCTTAACAACTAAACATAAAATAACGGCAAAAAATAAAATCAATAGAATAAAAATAGAAAATCCATTTGAACAAATTGTGTCAGTAATAGATAACAATGATTATAGCTATAAAGAAATAGATGCAGAAGAAAATTTAGAAATAGTAAGTGATAGAATAAGCACATCTAAAAGGAAAAGTTATAGCGACACACCTCAGTCATCAAGAAATTCAGTAACAATAAAAGAAATAGAACCAAATCATTATTATATAACTGGAATACTAGAACAAAGAAAATTTATTATAATAATTAATACAGGACAAGAAGAAAATTATATAACAAGAGAATTAGTAACAGAAGAAGAAATAAATTATATAGAAAACTCAGATTTACCAAAAGAATTTACAGCTTTTAAAGAATCAGTAGAAAAAGAGTTAATTGTTGGCGGAATACCAATGACAATAAAATTTAAGATATATCAAGGAAATAATAATATTATATTAGGAATAAAATGGTTAGAAGAAATGAAACCATATAATTTAGAAAATACACAACTAACTATTACATATAAAGGTAAGAAGGTAATAATTAAAAGGACAATGTAAGAGAAAAATGAAAATCTATATACTTGCCAAAATAATAGTAGAAGGATATTATAATAGATATTATACCCCGATGATAGATACAGGAGCAGAAGCTAATATGTGCAAACATAATTGTTTACCAGAGGAAAAATGGGAAAAATTAACTACACCAATAGTAGTAACAGGATTTAATAATGAAGGAAGTATGATAAATTATAAAGCGAGAAATGTAAAATTACAAATATGGGATAAAATATTAACTATAGAAGAAATATATAGTTATGAATTTGTAAATAAAGATATACTACTAGGA
The DNA here is from genome assembly GCA_003996215.1 of Jaltomata sinuosa. NCBI lineage: Eukaryota > Viridiplantae > Streptophyta > Magnoliopsida > Solanales > Solanaceae > Jaltomata > Jaltomata sinuosa. The sequence goes on along the minus strand of QJPP01001585.1, from coordinate 123,501 downwards.
ATGCCTTTTTTAGAAAAACTATATCCACATATAATAACAAAAACACATTGGTGGTTTACGACACCATGTAAACACAAAGTAGGAGCTAAAAGAGTACATAATAAAACTAGAAAACCTACCCCATGGATAAAAGAAAGTGAAAAAATTACTCAGAAATTAGAAAATATAAAAATAAATGAGCATAAAATAGAACTGATTATATTTGCTATAGATAAATTAAAAATTATCCAAGAACAATTAGAACCATTATATAGTGAAAATCCCTTAAAAGGATGGGAAAAACATAAAACTAAAGTAAAAATAGAATTAATTGATGAAAATAGTATAATTACTCAAAAACCTTTAAAATATAATTTTGATGATTTAAATGAATTTAAAATGCATATAAAAGAATTACTAGAAAATGAATATATACAAGAAAGTAATAGTAAACATACAAGTCCAGCATTTATAGTAAATAAACATAGTGAACAAAAAAGAGGAAAAAGTAGAATGGTTATTGATTATAGAAATTTAAATGCAAAAACTAAAACATATAATTATCCAATACCCAATAAGATATTAAAAATAAGACAAGTCCAAGGATATAATTATTTCAGTAAGTTTGATTGTAAATCAGGCTTTTACCACCTTAAACTAGAAGAAGAATCTAAAAAATTAACAGCATTTACAGTACCCCAAGGATTTTATGAATGGAACGTATTACCTTTTGGATATAAAAATGCACCAGGTAGATATCAACATTTTATGGATAATTACTTTAATCAATTAGAAAATTGTATAGTATATATAGACGATATACTTTTGTATTCAAGAACACAAGATGAACATATAAGATTATTAGAAAAATTTATACATATTGTTACATATTCTGGAATTAGCCTAAGTAAGAAAAAAGCAGAAATAATGAAAAACCAAATAGAATTCTTAGGAATAGAAATAGATAGGAATGGCATAAAAATGCAGCCACATATAGTACAAAAAATAATAAATTCTGATGAACAGATAGATACAAAGAAGAAATTACAATCATTTTTAGGATTAGTAAATCAAGTAAGAGAATATATACCAAAATTAGCAGAAAATCTAAAACCATTATATAAGAAATTAAAGAAAGATGTAGAATATCATTTTGATAATAAAGACCAAGAATAGATAAAGAAAATAAAATTACTATGCGAGAATTTACCAAAACTATGTTTTCCAGACGAAAATAGAAAATTTATTTATATAGTAGAATCAGATGCAAGTGAAATTAGCTATGGAGGAGTATTAAAATACAGATATAATAAAGAAAAAATAGAACACCACTGTAGATACTATTCAGGTACATTCACAAATCCCGAAATAAAATGGGAAATAAATCGCAAAGAACTATATTCGATATATAAATGTTTGTTAGCATTTGAACCATATATTGTATATAATAAATTTGTTATTAGAACAGATAATACGCAAGTAAAATGGTGGTTGACAAAGAAAGTACAAGATTCAGTTACAACCAAGGAGATACGAAGACTTGTATTGAATATATTGAATTTTACATTTACAATAGAAGTGATTGTTAGTCGTGTTATGTTCTTTACCATCGTCATACGACACTTTTGCTGATACGTTGCTATATGAGAAAGACAGTATCTCACTGGACGATGTTAGTAATGCATTAAAATTTAAAGAGTTAAAGAAGAGCTTTCTAGATAGCAGAACTGAGGGCGAAAGTCTTGTGAGTAGGAGAAGAACACAACAAAAAGACTTTAATAGGAAAAAGTCCAATGCCAGATCAAAGTCTAGAGCAAGGAAGTAGAAATGCTATGAGTGCGGGGAGCAAGGTCACTATAAAAGAGATTGTCCTAAGCTAAAGGAGAAATGAGGGAAGCAGAAAATTGATTTCTCAGCAAATATTGTTGACACTAGCAACATTCTGATGATAATGATTATGTAGGGGAAGTTTATGCCGCGAGTTCTGATCATACGCATAATTCCTGGGTTTTTGATTCTGGTGCAGCTTTCCACATGTGTCCACACAAGAACTGATTTACAACTTACAAGCAGACTTGTGGGACTGTCTACCTAGGTGATAATAATACATTAGGGGTAGAGGGAATTGGTAATATCAAATTGAGAATGTTCGATGTCATTATCAGAAATATTGAGTATTGGCATGTTCCTCGAATGAAAAAGAATTTGATTTCTCTTTCGCATTTGAATGATCAAGGGTATAAGTTTCACTCATAGAATGGAATACTTAAAGTGTGTAAAGGCTCCATGGTACTCATGAAGGGTAAGCTGCATTCTAGACTATATTATGCTCAAGCCAGTGTAGTTGAAGAGGAAGCAATTGTAGCTTCTGAAAGGAGTGATTCAAATCAGTCTCAGTTGTGGCACTACCGACTTGGTCATATGAGTGACAAGGGATTGTCTTTGTGGAGCAAGAAAAATTTGTTGGATGGTTATAAAAATCAAGCTTTAAATTTTTGTGAACATTGTGTGTTTGGTAATCAAACAAGGGTAAAGTTCAGCAAAAGGGCAGAGCACAAGATCAAAGACAAGTTAGATTATATACATTCAGACTTGTGGGGTCCAAACAGAGTTTCCTCCAAAAGTGATGCCAGGTACTTTATGACTTTGATTGATGATTACTCAAGAATGGTATGAGTGTATTTTCTGAAAATAAAAGATGAGACATTTCTGATATTTGTTAAATGAAAGATGATGGTTGAGAGGCAGATTGAAAGAAAAGTCAAGCGTCTTCGAATTAACAATGGGTTAAAATTTTGCAACTTAGAGTTCAATGAGTTCTACAGCAGAGAGGGCATAGTAAGACACCACACTTGTGTTGGAACACCATAATAAAATGGTGTCATTGAACGTATGAACAGAATACTTTGTGATAGGGCACGAAGTATGCTTTCACACTCATGTGTTAGCAAAGATTTTTGGACTGAAGCAATCAATACAGCTTGTTATTTGGTCAATAGATCTCCATCCACAACTATTGAGTTCAAAACTCCTTTTGAGGTTTGGTCTGGTTTGCCTGCTGATTATTCAAATTTGAGGATATTTGATTGTCCTGCTTATGCTGAGGTGAGGGATGGAAAACTTGAGCCAAGGGCAAAAAAGTGCATATTTCTTGGGTATGCAACTGGAGTGAAAAGTTATAGATTGTGGTGCACAGATCAAAAGACTCCAGGGATAATTATTAGTAAGGATGTGACATTCAATGAACCTGCCTCACTGGACAGTCAGAAGGAGAAGGCAAAAGCAAAAACAGATCGTGATGTCAGTGACTGTAGAGAGCTAGAAATTGAATCTCCACTAGCTCACCCCAGTAATTCAGAAGTGAAGGAGGTGAAAAACCTTAATCAAGATGATAATGTTGATGCACCTATGCAACAACAATCGTATAGCATTGCAACAGGCAGAGAGAAGAGAGTGATCAACCGACCTAAAAGGTTTGCAAACGTGATTGATGAAAATCTTTCTGGATATGAAAATTTTATGGAATTTGCATTGTCAGTTGCAGAGATCATTAACGTGTTTGAGCCTAAAAGCTATAAAAAAGCTATTTATAGTTCAAAGGGAGATCGATGGGTTGGTGCTATGGGTGAAGAGATTGAGTCACTTCACAAGAATCGAACATGGAAGTTTGATTCATTACTAAAGGGACAAAAGGTAGTAGGTGCAAAGGGGTTGTTGATGTGAAGAAGATGTCGACAAGTGATAATCTGGCAGATGTGCTTACCAAGGCAGTCCCGACCAATAAGTTTAGGCATTGCCTAGACTTGATTGGTGTGTGTAATACTCAGTGAGCCCTTTCGAGGGCTGAGGGCAAGGCAGAAAGATGTTGTTCCTGTTGATGAAAAGAATTCAAGCCAAGGGGAAGATTTGTTAATTATGTCTTAAATTTTTTTCTTGTATATTTTAGGAAACTCACAATCTCTATTGGTTTAGGAAACTCTTTATCCTAATGGATTTGGGAAAGGAAAGTATAGTCCTTCTAGGATTGGGAGAACCTTTTCCTTATAGGTTTGAGACTACTTGAGATCTATATATAGGGTTGTAGTTGGGAATTCTAAAAGCACTGTACATTGTAAACTTCTCTTCTTTCATAGTGGAAAACTTTCTCTGCTTTTGCTTGGAGGATTAGGCCTAGCCGAACCTCGTTAAATCCTTGTATTATTTTTCTTTTCTATTTTCTTTGTGTATGATTGTGTGCTAGTTAATCCACGATATTTTCTGCAACATACTGAATAAGAAATAATTCTGGAATGCAAAAGTGTAAACTTTAAAATTAAAATATCGATTAACTTTTGCGTATAAATAATTAAATGTGTCTATTTGAATTTGCTGGAACAGAGCATAATATCCATTAACACATGAATCTCACAAGTTAAATTATTACTATACAAAGTAAAAATCACCTAATCTTAATGCTTTTTACAAAATTCAAACGAAACTTTACATCTGTCCTACTTTACTTTACAGCATTGCAAGCAAACAAAATACTTTACTTTCTTTTTCTTCATCTTTATCTTCCACTAGCTGTCTCTTTCTTCATTTTTGTCTTCCACTAGCTGCTGTCTTTATCTTCCATTATCTACTACCTTTATCTCGAGTCTTCTAGTTTTTCACTCCAGCTGTACCTCTGGAATTACATCGTCTTCTCCTTGGCATTTTGGACATTTATGATCTGGATATTTGTGATTAATTAATTTACAATATCTCGTCATTAATCCTTCTGAAATAAAATTTTTCCTGATAGCTCTTGTTAATGGTTGTTCTTCTGGTCTTAGTAGACTAAATGCCCACTGTCGTATCTCTTCCATATCTGCAATACGTTCTTCTCTGCATGTTGAATATATCATAGTTTGTTCTCTTGCATAATAACTCCATATAGGGTTTCTATGCATATAGTTTGTTGATAGTTCCTGTAATATAGTAGCTATCCCAATAAGTCTTTTTCCTGCGTAGAATTCTGGTATTTCTTCTCTAGTAATTTCGTCATGTTCTTCTATTTTTTCTGGTATGATCATATCTCGTGTAAGTCCTATTTTTATCACTTGAATTACTGACTTGATCTCATCATATAATATCTCTGCTGTAGCTGAATATACTCTGATATAGAATAATGTTCCTTTCGTAACTTTCTTATACTGTATAAATGCCCTGTGTAGTTCTGGCAACGTAGCTATTTCATCTCCTGTGCTTGTATATACTGTATGTAGTAGTCCATAATGGTAGCAAGTTGCTACTAGATTTGCACTTGTTTTTGGTTGTGCTATTAGCTTGTTGTACCCTTGTAGACTTTGGGTTATATAATCTTCTTCTGGTTTAATGGTAGTTTTTGATCTGGGGTTTTTGTTTAAGAATAGTTGGATTTTGTGGATATTGTTTATATATGACTGAGTAATGTGGTTGTAAGTCTTTTTATTTTGGCTTAGGCTGTCTTTATACGTATTTACTTGTGGAGGTATAAATGGAGTTCTTTGGTTTCTTGGAGTATATGGGGTCTCAAATAGTTTATTTAGATTTGTGTTGACATATTTTCCTCCTTTTGTAGGTGTCCTGCTTGTAGATGCTTCACCTGCATAAATCAAATTATTATGGGTTTTTAGGTGTTTCCCATCGTCACCTTTTAGCTCTGGAATTTTAATGTCTTCCGATCGACATAGTTCCGCATATTTACCATGCTGCTGGCTAGCTTTGATATGTTGTATTTCTTTATTTAAGTTATCGACTTCTTTGCAGAGAGTCGTCATAACTTTAAGTATATCTTCCATAGTAGTTTCTTCTTCAGTCTGCGTAGCTTTGTCTTGATATATAGTCTGCAATTACATTTTTGTTAGTACCAATCACTTCAATTGTAAATGTAAAATTCAGTATATTTAATACAAGTCTGCGTATTTCCTTGGTTGTAACTGAATCTTGTACTTTCTTCGTTAACCACCATTTTACTTGTGTGTTATCTGTCCTAATAACAAATTTATTATATACAATATATGGTTCAAAAGCTAACAAACATTTATATATCGAATATAGTTCTTTGCGATTTATCTCCCATTTTAATTCAGGATTTGTGAATGTTCCTGAATAATACCTGCAATGATGTTCTATCTTTTTTCCATCATATCTGTATTTTAATACTCCTCCGTAACTAATTTCACTCGCATCTGATTCTACTATATAAATAAATTTTTCATTTTCGTCTGGAAAATATAGTTTTGGTAAATTCTCGCATAGTAATTTTATTTTCTTTATCTGTTCTTGGTCTTTATTATCAAAATGATATTCTACATCTTTCTTTAATTTCTTATATAATGGTTTTAGATTTTCTGCTAATTTTGGTATATATTCTCTTACTTGATTTACTAATCCTAAAAATGATTGTAATTTCTTCTTTGTATCTATCTGTTCATCAGAATTTATTATTTTTTGTACTATGTGTGGCTGCATTTTTATGCCATTCCTATCTATTTCTATTCCTAAGAATTCTATTTGGTTTTTCATTATTTCTGCTTTTTTCTTACTTAGGCTAATTCCAGAATATGTAACAATATGTATAAATTTTTCTAATAATCTTATATGTTCATCTTGTGTTCTTGAATACAAAAGTATATCGTCTATATATACTATACAATTTTCTAATTGATTAAAGTAATTATCCATAAAATGCTGATATCTACCTGGTGCATTTTTATATCCAAAAGGTAATACATTCCATTCATAAAATCCTTGGGGTACTGTAAATGCTGTTAATTTTTTAGATTCTTCTTCTAGCTTAAGGTGGTAAAAGCCTGATTTACAATCAAACTTACTGAAATAATTATATCCTTGGACTTGTCTTATTTTTAATATCTTATTGGGTATTGGATAATTATATGTTTTAGTTTTTGCATTTAAATTTCTATAATCAATAACCATTCTACTTTTTTTTCTTTTTTTTTCACTATGTTTATTTACTATAAATGCTGGACTTGTATGTTTACTATTACTTTCTTGTATATATTCATTTTCTAGTAATTCTTTTATATGCATTTTAAATTCATTTAAATCATCAAAATTATATTTTAAAGGTTTTTGAGTAATTATACTATTTTCATCAATTAATTCTATTTTTACTTTAGTTTTATGTTTTTCCCATCCTTTTAAGGGATTCTCTCTATATAATGGTTCTAATTGTTCTTGGATAATTTTTAATTTATCTATAGCAAATATGATTAACTCTATTTTATGTTCATTTGTTTTATATTTTCTAATTTCTGAGTAATTTTTTCACTTCCTTTTATCCATGGGGTAGGTTTTCTAGTTTTATTATATACTCTTTTAGCTCCTACTTTGTGTTTACATGGTGTCGTAAACCACCAATGTGTTTTTGTTATTATATGTGGATATAGTTTTTCTAAAAAAGGCATTCCTAGTAGTATATCTTTATTTACAAATTCATAACTATATATTTCTTCTATAGTTAATATTTTATCCCATATTTGTAATTTTATATTTCTCGCTTTATGATTTATCATACTTCCTTCATTATTAATTCCTGTTACTACTATTGGTGTAGTTAATTTTTCCCATTTTTCCTCTGGTAAACAATTATGTTTGCACATATTAGCTTCTGCTCCTGTATCTATCATCGGGGTATAATATCTATTATAATATCCTTCTACTATTATTTTGGCAAGTATATAGATTTTCATTTTTCTCTTACATTGTCCTTTTAATTATTACCTTCTTACCTTTATATGTAATAGTTAGTTGTGTATTTTCTAAATTATATGGTTTCATTACTTCTAACCATTTTATTCCTAATATAATATTATTATTTCCTTGATATATCTTAAATTTTATTGTCATTGGTATTCCGCCAACAATTAACTCTTTTTCTACTGATTCTTTAAAAGCTGTAAATTCTTTTGGTAAATCTGAGTTTTCTATATAATTTATTTCTTCTTCTGTTACTAATTCTCTTGTTATATAATTTTCTTCTTGTCCTGTATTAATTATTATAATAAATTTTCTTTGTTCTAGTATTCCAGTTATATAATAATGATTTGGTTCTATTTCTTTTATTGTTACTGAATTTCTTGATGACTGAGGTGTGTCGCTATAACTTTTCCTTTTAGATGTGCTTATTCTATCACTTACTATTTCTAATTTTTCTTCTGCATCTATTTCTTTATAGCTATAATCATTGTTATCTATTACTGACACAATTTGTTCAAATGGATTTTCTATTTTTATTCTATTGATTTTATTTTTTGCCGTTATTTTATGTTTAGTTGTTAAGACATATAAATTTTTACATCTTGCTGTAAATATTTTACTGCCTGGGGCTAGTTCAATTCCTGTCATTTTCCAATATAGTACTAATGATTTATCTTTGTTACAGTCATTTATTGCTACTGAGTAGTTTGCACTTATTATAAATTTAAATTTTTGGTATATTAGATTTCCTTTTACTGCACTTATTACACTTTTTTCTATAGGTTCAATTATTCTATCATCTGCTATGTATATTTCTATAGGTGTATCTATTCCTTCTCTGAAACATGCTTTTATTAATATTTCTGTTCCTCCTAGATGTACATATCTTATTGGTTCTTTGGTCCTTAATGTTTGTATTTCTTTATTTATTGTCCTTTTATTTATTATAGGTATTCTTGCTTTTCCTTTAGTATATTTACAGTCTATTATATGTTCTTTTTGACTTACTACATAATATTCTTCTTTCTGTCTTTTAAATATGTTTTTTAGTATTGGTAATTTAAATATTTTTTCTACACTTAAATCTAATTCCTTTCCTTTTATTTGTTCAAATATATTTCTATCAAATATTACTTTTTGTTCCGAAGATTCTTCATTCATATGTTCTTCCTTAATTATTAATACTTCTTCTTCAGACATTATCTAATTGTTCTTCGTTTTCTGATTCTTCGTATAATTCATTTTCAGATAATTCATATATGCTATCATCATCACTCAATTCATAATCTAAATATTCTAGTGGCATATATTCTTCATTATTTATTATTATTTCTGATATTTGCTTTCTTTTAGGATTTCTAGGTAATCTACAATCTTTAGCTAAATGTCCTAGTTTTCCACAATTATAGCATGTACATTCTGTTATTTTCTTTTTTGGTCTAAATGGTTTTTTATTATTATAATTTCTTACATAGTATTGTCTTCTAGGCCTTTTATTTCTATATTGAGTTTTATATCTTTTAAATCTCCCTACTTTTCGATTCTTTTTGTAGTAATTATTTGTGCATCCGAATTGGGGTGCTACCTTATCTCTACAACATGATAAATTCCTTATTATAGATTTTTCCATCTTCATTTTTTCTTTATATTTCTCACATATACCTGAATACCATACTTGTAAAAATCTTACCATAGCTCCTAGTATATCTTGTAATCCTGCATTATTCCAATCTTTTATTATTCTTGTACTAAATGGTTCCGGTAATTTTGTAAAATATAATTTTCTTACTTCTTTTGCTTCTGCTGGCGTATATTTACCTTTATAATAATATTCTCTAAACACACATGTATATTCATCTATATAACACATATTACATATTGCTAATTTTAACATTAAATTTCTATTAAATTGTTTATCTTTGTTTTGTTCTTCTACTACTGAAGTTGTGCTACCAAACTCATTTCTTATAGCTACCTCATATTTATGTAAAATATCCATAGATGTAGTTGCATTTTCGTTATTTATAGTTTTACTATTCCTTAATGCTCCTAGATAATCTTCTGATAAATTAAGTAACCATAGTTTTACTGTTCCTAAAAATGTTCGTTCTATGTATCCTGGTGTATCTGCTATACTTATTTTATTATCTACCAATTGTTTTGCTATATTTCCTATCCATAGTTGTATTGTTTTATTTATATCTGCTACACAATCTAATTCTAAGAAATTATTATTTGGATTAGTTGTTTTTGGAGTCCATTTTCTATTTAATCTTTTATCCCATAGGGTATTTTCTCTATCAGATTCTCTATAGCTAACTGTATAATATGTTGGATTTAATATTTTCGGGTTTTTTACTCCTGATGTACTAGCTTCTTGTTCTTTATCTTTTTCAACATCTCCCGCATTTATTTCAATATCTTCATCTATTTTTTCTATATTTTTATCATTTCTGTATAAGTTTCACTTATTTCTGAATTTCTTTCAGTTTGATCATCATTATTTATTTCATCTATATTTATCTCTTCTTCTTTAATTGGTTCTTCCATTTGTAATTTTTCTTTAAAATTTTCTATTTCTGTTCTTAGTTTTGTCTCAATCTCTTTTTCTTTTTGTTTTGCCTCATATAGTTTCTTTAACCTTTTTAATTCTTTTTCTAAAGCTAATATCTTTTCATTTTTTACTTCTTCAATTTGTTGTATTTCTTGTTTTGCTTGTTGTTTAATAATAGTTATTTACTTTTTTCTATCTATTTCTTCATTTTCCTTAGCTACTCTTACCATTGCTGTTAAACTATCTTCTAGTCTTAAGGATTCTTTTTCTAACATCAAGCTTAGGTTTTCTCCTATTCTTTTTATAGCGTCTACCTAAATTTGAAAATACTATTTTTATTTTTAATCCATCTTGATTTTCGTATGTTTTTTCATCTATAGCAAATTCTTCTTTATTCATCTTATAAGTTATGTTGTAATTTATATTCTAGACTATCTATTTGTAGTTGTAAATAAAATATAGTTTTTCTTTGTGACTTTAAAGATTCTTTACAAACTCCTGCAATCATATTATAGTGAAGTCTGTTTTGTCTATGTTCTAACTCTTGTTTTTTCTCTATGATTATTCTATTGAGTTCTTGTTTATATTCGTTACTATTATTCATCTTTCTTAGAATGTTTATATTTTAAGTATTTAACATATTTATATTCTATTTTAGATATGATTTCTATTATCTTTTGTAATTTATTATTATCTGTTTGTGTAATACTGAGTTGCTTATAAACTGGGTATAATTTTTCTAATCTTCTTTTTGATTTTCTTATCTTTCTTCTAATATGTTTTAATTCATCCATAGCTCTGATACCAAACTGGGGGGGGTGGTCCTATTATTTTTTCTTAACATACTTTTTTAGATAAGATAATTTTAGGGATTCTATATTTTGTAGTTCGCGTATACAGAATTTTAAAAAGCTTACTTAGTTTATTTGGATTTTTAATAAATTTTGTTTTATATTTAACCTTACTTCTTTTTTGCCAAACTTCAAAATATTTTTCCATTATTCTGAATCTAATTCTAAGTCGTTTCTATTAAGTTCTCCTAGTTCTGAGTCTAGTTCACGCAATTCTATCTGATGCCATTCTTGGTTTATTAGTTCTAGGTCTTCATTACTAAATATTCTTTCCCATATTAATTTTCTTAGATCTGGGATTTGTATGTCTCTAAGCACATACAAGATTAATATTTTATAATTATAAATTACTTCATCATGCAAATAGGTAAAATAAGTAGGTATTATTTTGTTATTCATGTTCATATTTCTTATGCTTGCTTTTGATTAATTCCTTCATACCATAGCATGTTAATAACATTACACTTGATTATTACTACTAGACTATTTTAACCATACTCTCTTATTGTTAACACCGTACTTTCCAAGGTACTTTCCCCTCCTAGATAATATCACTCTGTCTACTCCCTTTACGGCATTCATTCTTTCGCCTTGGTTTCAACCTCTGGATATTATTTTCGGATTGTTTCCCCTATTTCCTCATGTTAACAATTCGAAATTATGATTCAAATAATTCTAGTAAATAATAACAAATATAACTTATTTATGCATGCTATGATACTCAGGAATCAACAATTTAGCTATGCATAGTTATGAACAAATATACCTTGCTCTTATCTTGCTCCATATATGCTTGAAAGCTGTTATCTTATTTCTGGAAATATTTATGTTTACAAGAGAGGGTGCTTTCCGTCTAGAAAGTCTTACCCTCTTTCTCTTAATGCTATCTATTTATAGGGGTTTTTCTAACAAACATCCTAATCCCCTTTACTATTACTACTTTACACCTATTGTTATACTATTCCTACCTTTTTACAAAAGTCAAAGAATCTTTCTTACTTTACACCTAATCCTATACAAAATTCAAACAAAACTTTACATTTGTCCTATTTTACTTTACAGCATCGCAAGCAAACAAAATACTTTACTGGTTGAAGAGAATGATAGGTTGAAACTTTGGGGAATAGTTGAGCTTTGGGAGAAGCTATAGGAGAAGCTTTGAACCCACGAGTTTGGTTTCTCCCAAGAGTTCCTAGAGACTCAAAGATTCCCCATTTTCTTTCTTTATGTTTGCTCATTTAAAGTGATTAGAATACGATAGGCTCATTATTTGTATGGGGCAACAGAAGGCTTTTAATGAATTTGCAAGCAAGATTTTTATCATGAAAGCTAAGTGTTAGCTACTCGTAATCTCTAAAATTTCCTTGTTGACATTGTTTATTCTTGTTTGCTCAACATTTGTCTTTCTTCTATAAATTCAGTAGTGAAAACAGTCATCAAAATGATTGATCATACTGTTTAAGCCATGGTTTTCAATACCATATATGAGGTCTAGATCTAAACCCGATAATATGCTTGTTATAACATTATTCCCTTCTTTCAGTCGCTGGCTTGTTATACGTATGTCTTGAACTGGGGGGTGGTCCTCATATTTTTTTCTTTTCATGCTATTTTATCTAGAATAGTTTTGGGGGTCCTATATTTTGTAGTTCGCGTATACAGAATTTTAAAAAGTTTACTTAGTTTATTTGGTTCTTTAACAAATTTTGTTTTATATTTAACCTTACTTCTTTTTTGCCAAACTTCAAAATATTTTTCCATTATTCTGAATCTAATTCTAAGTCGTTTATATTAAGTTCTAGTTCTGAGTCTAGTTCATGTAATTCTATCTGGTACCATTCTTGGTTTATTATTTCTAGGTCTTCATTACTAAATATTCTTTCCCATATTAATTTTCTTAGATCTAGGATTTTTATGTCTCTAAGCACATACAAGATTAATATTTTATAATTATAAATTACTTCATCATGCAAGTAGGTAAAATAAGTAGGTATTATTTTGTTATTCATGTTCATATTTCTTATGCTTGCTTTTGATTAATTCCTTCATACCATAGCATGTTAATAACATTACACTTGATTATTATTACTAGACTATTTTAACCATACTCTCTTATTGTTAACATCGTACTTTCCAAGGTACTTTCCCCTCCTAGATAATATCACTCTGTCTACTCCCTTTATGGCATTCATTCTTTCGCCTTGGTTTCAACCTCTGGACATTATTTTCGGATTGTTTCCCCTGTTTCCTCATGTTAACAATTCGAAAAATATGAGGACCACCCCCCAGTTTGGTATCAGAGCTATGGATGAATTAAAACATATTAGAAGAAAGATAAGAAAATCAAAAAGAAGATTAGAAAAATTATACCCAGTTTATAAGCAACTCAGTATTACACAAACAGATAATAATAAATTACAAAAGATAATAGAAATCATATCTAGAATAGAATATAAATATGTTAAATACTTAAAATATAAACATTCTAAGGAAGATGAATAATAGCAACGAATATAGACAAGAACTCAATAGAGTAATCATAGAAAAAAGACAAGAGTTAGCACATAGACAAAACAGACTTCACTATAATATGATTGCAGGAGTTTGTAAAGAATCTTTAAAGTCACAAAGAAAAACTATATTTTATTTACAACTACAAATAGATAGTCTAGAATATAAATTACAACATAACTTATAAGATGAATAAAGAAGAATTTGCAATAGATGAAAAAACATACGAAAATCAAGATGGATTAAAAATAAAAATAGTATTTTCAAATTTAGGTAGACGCTATAAAAAAAATAGGAGAAAACCTAAGCTTGATGTTAGAAAAAGAATCCTTAAGACTAGAAGATAGTTTAACAGCAATGGTAAGAGTAGCTAAGGAAAATGAAGAAATAGATAGAAAAAAGTAAATAACTATTATTAAACAACAAGCAAAACAAGAAATACAACAAATTGAAGAAGTAAAAAATGAAAAGATATTAGCTTTAGAAAAAGAATTAAAAAGGTTAAAGGAACTATATGAGGCAAAACAAAAAGAAAAAGAGATTGAGACAAAATTAAGAACAGAAATAGAAAATTTTAAAGAGAAATTACAAATGGAAGAACCAATTAAAGAAGAAGAGATAAATATAGATGAAATAAATAATGATGATCAAACTGAAAGAAATTCAGAAATAAGTGAAACTTATACAGAAATGATAAAAAATATAGGAAAAATAGATGAAGATATTGAAATAAATGCGGGAGATGTTGAAGAAGATAAAGAACAAGAAGCTAGTACATCAGGAGTAAAAAATCCAAAAATATTAAAGCCAACATATTATACAGTTAGCTATAGAGAATCTGATAGAGAAAATACTTTATGGGATAAAAGATTAAATAGAAAATGGACTCCAAAAACAACTAATCCAAATAATAATTTCTTAGAATTAGATTGTGTAGCAGACATAAATAAAACAATACAACTATGGATAGGAAATATAGCAAAACAATTGGTAGATAATAAAATAAGTATAGCAGATACACCAGGATACATAGAAAGAACATTTTTAGGAACAGTAAAACTATGGTTACTTAATTTATCAGAAGATTATCTAGGAGCATTAAGGAATAGTAAAACTATAAATAACGAAAATGCAACTACATCTTGCGAAACAAGCACCTCCAATAAAGGAAATTCCAGTTTCTTCTGAAGGGATGATCCTACTTGATCGGCTGAAGTAATTCATCGATGGGACCATCAAGGACAAGTATGATATTTCTACTACGTCTTCCTTTATGTATGCCAAGCCATACACTACAAGAATTGACAGCTTTAAGATGCCTGGCGATTATCAGCCATCCAAATTTCAACAATTCGAGGGCAAAGGAAACCCAAAGAAACATGTCACACACTTTGTTGAAACATATAACAATGCTGGAACCTACAGATATTATCTGGTCAAATAATTCGTCCGCTCCTTAAAAGAAAATGCCTTTGATTGGTACATAGATCTCGAGCTTAACTCCATCGATAGTTGAGAGAAATTGAAGCATGAGTTCCTCAATCACTTCTATAGCTCAAGGTTTACGGTGATCATGGTGGAACTCACAAATACTCGCCAAAGGGAGAATGAACCAGTTATCGATTTCATCAATAAGTGGAGGAATGCGAGCCTGAATTGCAAAGATAGACTTAGCGAAGCATCTGTAATAGAAATGTGCATCCAAGGAATGCATTGGGAGCTTCTCTACATCTTTCAAGGAATCAAGCCAAATACTTTCGAAGAGCTAGCTGCCTGTGCTCATGATATGGAGACAAATATGTCATCTGCTAAAAAAGATATGGTGTTTGTTCATGATCCTCGAAAAGGAAAGGGCAAACAAGAACCCCGAAGATGGAGCAAGTTTGTCCCCAAAAGTGATAATAAAGAATTCATGAATGTCAACGTATCTCCTGTGAAGTTCACCACAAAGGTGAGCAAGAAGCAAAGCGTGAAGACAACTTCTTCTCAAGGACGTCCAAATCAGAAGTTGACTTTGAAGGAGATGCATGAAAGGGAATACCCCTTCCTTGATTCTGACGTTCAAGAAATTTTTGATGTACTTCTCGAGCTAAAGCTCATTGATATACTAGAGATGAAGTGGCCCGATGAAGCTGGAAGAATTGATGACCCAAATTATTCCAAGTATCATAGGCTTGCGGGTCACCCTCTAGAGAAATAGTTCATCTTCAAGGACAAAATCATGCAATTATCCAATCAGAAGAAGATTGTGCTTGACGATGAGAAGGCCAGTTCTCATCAAATCTCTATCACATTTGGCTCACTTGATCTGATCCATGTTGACACCCAATTTTGACCTCTCTATACCTCTCTCGGGCTGTTATTACACTAGTTATTGTTATTTTTAAGCTTAATTTTACTCGCATATTGCTTTTATCTGCTAAATAAATCACGTGTTTTATCGACGTCTTGACACTTTTTAAATTCATATGCAATTTATAAATATATAATTTATTTCTTAATTATTACTATTTTATCATAAATTTTGTATAATATTACATGTCATTAATTTTACGTACAATATATATACGTAATTAATTTTAAATAAAATTCTTCGCTTGATAATTATCGTTAGTTATTATTTTATCTATTAAATAGCAGCCCAATTTCAATTTTCTTCCCAATTTATTTAAATTCTAGCCTCCTTTTATTCAATTTATTTTAATTCTAGCCTAAAATTAAGTCAATTTGGACTCAATTTCAAATGCCCAATTTCAATTCCAATTCTGGTACCCATTGACCCGTCTGACCCATTCCAAAACCCATCCATTCAGATTTAAATCTCAGTCGTTGATCTAATACTATCAACGGCCAAGATCACTTCACCCTTTCTTTCCTTTTAAACCACACACCCCAACCCTAACCCATTCTCTCTAAAAAAAAACCCCACCAGCCGCCACCCTCCATCTCACTCTCCTCTCTCTCTAAAATCCCTCCGCCCACCTCACTTCACCATCACCACCCCCGCCGCTCCGGAGCTCAACCAACCAACACCATCCTTCTCCCTCCACCATCTCACCCTCCCCTTCTCTCTTGCTCTCCATCTCATCTCTCTTCCCCCATGTCGATGGGCCGCGGCCTACTGCCGCTGCTTTGCTCCGACCACCATCGGTGGAACCCCTCGACGAAAACCCCAATCACCTGAAACGGCCACCACCACGCCGTCTCCTCCAAACACCAACAGTAAACAAGCAATAGCAAAACTCCTCTTTCCTTGTTCCTCCGAGAAATCTCAAAAAACATTTGTAGACATCATCGTCTCCCGCGAATACTAGAGGTAAACTGATGAAGGGACTACTGTGTATGGCTCCTCATTAATTTCTTCGGCCAACTGTTGTTTGACCGAGAGGGTTTTTAATCGATACTCTCACCTTGGTTTTTTTGTTAAAAGCTTTGAGGTTCATTTTGGGACAGATTACCATTAAACTTTTCCGGGTTTGGTCTCTTTACTCTTTTATCAAAATTTCAGATGCAAAATTAGCAGAGTTGACTGTAAATTTGTTGTTGGAATTCTGTGATTTTGTGTTAATTGCCCCATGTGGACTGACATGTATGGAAAATCCTAATTTTCATGAACCTCTACCGTTAACCCCAATTTTAAAAACTTCAGGTATGTGCTTGTTTTGTTGGTGAATTCGATGTCTAAGCATATTGTAATCATCATGTTGTGTTCTGAGTTGTAAGATGTCGAGTCGACTTTGTGTTGAATCCAATTTCTAAATTGATGTTTCTGGTTCTAAGTGGGGGTTGCTCAGTTTATATCTATCTGCTGCCTTCATATGTTGCTTACAAATTGTTAGAGTATGATTTTTATTCATGACTTGAAACTTTATGCCTAATTCCGAAGCTCAATGAACCTTGTTATTGACTATGAAATTTGGGATCCTCCTTGCTCAGTATTTGATTACTTTAGACCGTAATTGAATCATTCCAAGCATGAATTCATATTCCTTTTTCCTTATATGGGTAGGACAACTTTGATACTTGGCCTTTTGTGATGAAATTTTACTACTGATTAGCTCTCTTTTAACTAATTGTCACAACCTTAGCACTTATCTAATTATGATAATCTTGAAATATCTGGCTCGTAATTGATTTGGCTTATTTGTTTAAGGAAATACTGTACTTTGATTGATTCTCTGAATATTTTTTATTTCTTCCCTCCCTTAACTGATTATCACAATCTTAGTATTTGGCCCTTTTTTATGGTAAGCTTTGATGTGAATCATTGATTGATTTCCGCCTAATTAATTAATTCCCTCACTCCTCTCCTTTAGATAAATTGTCACAACTCTTGCACTTGCCTATTTATGGTAAAACTTTGATTGTTTTTGCACTAATTGATTCTCTATGATTAATGAAAGAAAAGACTCCCCTGAAAAGGCTCCTATTTTTCACTATAAAAGCAGTCCCCCTCTTTTTATTATTACTCAGACTTTGACACACTACCACTCTCATTTTTTTAACTTCTCTTCTTGGCTTCTAAAGTGGTATTGAGTGCTAAGTACAAAGACTTTGAATATTTTCTTATTACTTGCGGATAACTGTTTAGTGTTTTACCTCTGTATATTGCAATTCATATGCATGTTTACCTTTAGTTTAGAATATGTAATCATCTGTGTTTATCCATGATTATTCTGAGAGTTGTTTATAAAAGCATGCTTATAGGACGTAAACTTAGAACTTATATTTCTGTTTGGTTTGATTTCTTTTGCATTAAACTTCTGTTAGCACAAGCCAGTTAGTTATCTTATGTTGGCTGTTTTGTTGGCTTATAGAATTAAATTTGGCTCTACTTTGGTTTGTTATGTGGAATTTTGTGAGGTACGGAGGCCTTAGCGCATCCCATCTCTTGACATAAGCACTGCCTAGGATCCTTGAGATCCTCAGGAACTCTGACATGTCAAGGGGCGGTCTTATGGGCTGTAATAAGGTCCTCCAAATCCTATATTGACATGTTTGATAGGTACTCTATTAGAAGATGGGTTTGCACAATGGAGAGTTGCCCGGGACTGGGAGATTCTTTTTTAGAACTTAGTCTTTATTAATTCTGTTATGCTTTATATTCATTCATTTGGTCTGTAATAATTATTGTATAAACTTCGATAATAAATTAAATACTTTAGGGGACTGCTATGGGGGAAGGGCAAAGTACGTGCTATTTGCCTTAGTTGTTTGAAAACGCCTAGAAAACATGCCTATAGGTAAGTTCGTTTCAGCTTTAAAATTAATTAGCATGCTCTATGGCTTAAAATCAGTTTTTAGTTCTAATTAGCTGTCATATTTATAAGTTAAATATGTTTCAGCATTTATGATAGTTAACTACCATGTTTTAAGTTGTAAAAATCAGTTTCAGCATATAAATAACAGAGCTAGTTACCATGTTTAAAATCAGTTTCATCTTTTAAACAAAATCAGAATCATGTCTAGTTTAAAAATCGATTTCAGCATCAGTGTTCTGTGTATTTTAGATAGCATGCCTATAGGATTAATTCAGTTTCTGCATATAACATGACTAAAAATCATGCCTATAGGATTCAGTACGTTGAAACTGTTTCAGCATGTTAAAATCACTTCATCATGTTAAATTCAATTTCAGCATGTTAAAACCCCTTTTCAGCATATTCAATTATCTGACTATCATTTTCAACATGACATCATGCCTATAGGATTTAAATTCGCTTTAGCATATTAATTCATTTAGATATTATGCTCATAAGATTCAATTAATAAATTCTCTGCATATCTATACTACTAGAAATCAAGTTTGTAGTTTAATAAGGCGTTAATTTCTGAAGCATAGTTTATCACCTCGTACCTTCATTAAATGATTAAGAGGCATGTTTGAGACTGTTATGTGCTACCTATTTAAAGGTCCCTTGTTGTTTTGCTTGACGCTTTTTTATGTCTAATTAGGAAACCTAAGAATTTATTTGTCTAGACTCACATCCAAGTTAGTAAGTCCAATGCCTCTTGGACATTAAGTTGGGACGGGTAGGCATACTAAGGTATGCTAGATTTTTCATTTCTTTAGTACGCTCATAGGAATAATAATCTTAATAACCAACTTAGGTGGGTAGATAGACGGACATGATGGAAATTGACCCGAGCATAATACGACAATGTCTTTGAAATTGTCTTTGCTAAATAAGCCGGGCGCTGATCCGAATAGGTTAAAACTAACCTAAGTTTAGTTCTTGTTTTATTATATGTTTGGGGTAGTTATCTAAATCACTTAGTAATTAAGTTTCTTTTTCTATATTCTTGTGTTAATTCTGTCTTCTCGCTGATCTCCTTTTTGTTTTATTATTTATTTTAATTGCGGTTTATATGCATGATCTTTTTCTCACTTAGACTATTAGTAACTAATTTATTTACTTGTTCAAAATAAAAGTTTATTTATTTAATTACTTAGTTAATAATAGGCTAATAAAATTGTTGACCCTTTGTTTATCACTTAATTCCTATATAAATAATGAATCCGGAAGGGACCCACATTTGTGGACCTCGAAAGGTGCTTAACATCTTCCTTTTGAGGTAACTTGAACCCTTACCCGATTTCTGGTTGCGTAGACTTAAAATTTAATTTAGTTATAATCAGTTAGAATGGTGCCCTAACGCACCTTAAATTCGTTAGGTGGCGACTCTTCACTCTTTTCCATCCAAAAGAGTTGTCACGTCGATGACCTATCTTTTCGCGAGAAAAATGTGGCGCGACAGAATGGCGACTCTGCTGGGGATACTTAGGTTCTAACCATTACAGATTTGATATTATGCGGGAATTTGTGTTACCTTATCTTATTTAATGACTGCTTTTTCTCCCTAATTAATTTTATTTTTTTATTTTTTTATTTTTTTTAAGTATAGCTTGCTCCTTGATTCGTTTGTGTTTTTCATGCTTAGTATTTTTTCATAGATGATATAAGTTTTGTGTATCCTAGCATGATTAATTTTTTATTTATTCTCATGTTTTCACGGAATTTTTTCTATTTTCTTTGTCAAAATTACTTGTGATTCTTTATTGATTTATTTACTTGTTTTTACTGCTTTCATAAACTGTTCAATATGTTACCATCTTTTTATATATGCTCCATATTATCATTTTTCATAACTGGCATTCCGTTCATACTTCCTCCCACTTGGGAGCTTCACACTTTCACACACTATACATGTGAGTTGTGCCTTAGCACTTCTCCAAAATTCTTTCAAATACCCATTTTAGAGAGTTGGCATAGACGTGGGGTGAGCGGAAAGTTTTGCTACCGTGTGACCACGTGCCTCCTCGCATAGGAAAACCTTGAGTCTGTGTCCATCCAAATCTTGGAAACTAAGATAGTGTTGTGCCCACCCCTTATACTTAAGTCATGCATTTATTAACTATAAATGCGTGTTCGTGACACAAAAATGATGTATATATTTATTTGCTATGTGTTAATCTTTTATGTTTACGTAATTATTTTACCTATTCGATTATTTAATTCGTGTCTTAGCTATCCCTTACTCTTAGAATTCCAAGCTCTAGGCGATGTTAAATTTTATTTATTTGCACTTAATGCAAGTAATTTTATAGTACCGTACCTTTTTCCTTTAGGCCCAAATCATACAATCTTAGGGCCTAGTCAAATCCTCCTTTATTCTAACGTTATGATTTGAGCTTGTCCTCTAGAAATCTTCTTTTGACAAACAAATCATCTCTTGATTTGATCTATTCCTTGATAGGATATCCTAGACACCTTTCTAACCTCTTAGGGTAATTTGTTACCTTTAGAATATCCTTGACTCATCGCGTTCTACATGGACATGTTATTTTCTCTGTCAAAATCCTATTTATTTGGGTCCATATTTCATCGTAAGTTTGAATTTCAATCATCAACATTCGATGTTTGTGTCATCTTTCAACTCTCGCAACTTTTGAGTTATATAGATCCCTCAT
The DNA here is from genome assembly GCA_003996215.1 of Jaltomata sinuosa. Lineage (NCBI taxonomy): Eukaryota > Viridiplantae > Streptophyta > Magnoliopsida > Solanales > Solanaceae > Jaltomata > Jaltomata sinuosa. The sequence goes on along the minus strand of QJPP01001585.1, from coordinate 101,909 downwards.
AACCTTAATTCAATTCTGAATAAATCATAATCTATTACTCAGATAAATAAGGCATTCCACTCTATGACTCCATAATATTGTTCTTCATAAGATATTTTTCTTTCGTGCATTCCTCCTTTGTTAATCATGAATCTACTTCTCCTAAGGTTGACTAAAGTTGAATGTTAGATGAAAAAATGATGTGGAGAGAACTCTAGTGTTCAACAATAATCGACCTTGTTCATCCTATGACTCCCTTGTCTCTTAAGATTGCATCCTAGTATTGTGTCGAACCTTCGAAATCGTAAGTTTTGTTACTATCATAAATTTCGTGCAAAGCTCAAATCTCTGCGTTTAAATCACTCTTTAAATTTTAATTCTCGTCCGTTTTGGGCGTCCTTTATTTTTAGTATCATTATCATTATTATTATTCAATGTTTCAAGCTTATGTATGCTACACGATAATTTTATTTGTGTTTAATTTATTTTTTCTCAAAGGTTGACTAGCGTTTGAACATCGATTCGACTAAGAATCTGCAATATGACAAATATGCTCAGTATTCGAAAGAAAGCTAGTCTTCTTCCTGCTAGCTCCAAGCAAAATACTTTTTGGACTATATCTCCTCTCTCCGTCCCTACTCATACACTCCCTGAACAAATATCTTCAGCCCACTTTGATCGTGGTACTTTACCAAGCATGATTATATCTGGCGAAAATGAGAACAACAAGCTAGGTGCATTGCAAAAAAGGATTCAAGATTTAGAGGAGATGGTGGATGAAAAATTATGCTCTGAAAATGTTTATGACCTGAGGTATAAGAAATTATGTCTACATCCAGGAATTGAATTGCCGCTAGGGTACAAAGTTCCAAGATTCAATGTGTTTGATGGGCATGGAGACCCAATCACACATCTTAAGGATTATTGCAGCAGATTGGTTGGAACAGGACATAACGAAGCTCTTCTTATGAGGTTATTTATTCAGAGTTTGTCGGGAATAGCCCTCACATGGTATGTCAAACAAGACTTTGGCAAATGGTATTTGTGGGAAGATATGGCTCGAGACTTTGTAGAACAATATAAGTTCAACATTAAGGCCGATGCAACTATGCTAAATTTTCTCGGATTAAGAAAATTGAATCACGAGTCTTTTGAGGAATATGTAACACGATGGAGATTAGAAGCTTCTAAAGTGCGTCCTTTGAAGAAGAATTGGTACAAACCTTCATAAGATCACTCGATGGTGTATATTATGAATTATTATACTTCGCAAGTATTCAAAGCTTTGATAATCTGATTCGAATTGGGAAAGAATTAGAATATGGCATTCAGACGGGGAGAATCAATGATGTTTCTACAATACAAGCCGCCTTTCAAACATCGAAGAGCTCACAGGATGAAAAAGGAAATAAGATATCGACCCCTGTACCTCAAACACAATATCATCAAAATTCTAAACAAGTCCATGCCATTTTTGATGAGCGTCCCCAGTCGTATAACCCACAAAGTTCTCCAGAGGTGTATCAGGCACCCGATTCTTCTCCACAAAAAGGGAGAAAACCTTGTACCTTTACACCTTTAATGGAAACTTTGTCGAGTATATTCCAAAGATTGTGGGTTCAAGGAGTGTTGAAACCAATAAGGGGATGGATTCCTAGGTACTCATCTCCGTCTTTTGATCCATCCAAAAGTTGTGTTTATCACTCAAATATTCAAGGTCATGATATCGAGGAATGTTCAGCATTGAGACACAAAATTCAGACTTTGATTGAGAAGGGCAAAATAAAAGTGCAAAGATCACTAAACAGTAATCCTGTCATGATAAATGCAGTCATTGTTCAAGGTGATCCAACAAAAATATTTCCAAGACATTTAACAAGGAAGCGCAAGCTACATCAAAGGAATTGACGAGAACAAGACTCTGATATGCAAAGTGTTATTATCCTCTATTTGTCTGTCTTATGATCAATAAACTTTTTCTGCTTTTATTCACTCTCTTATGTATTCCTGAACTACTTTTGACCTGATTTCCATTTGGATATGTAGGCAGCTCATTATTGGGTTCGGTCTTAATCTAATAAAAATTTCTTCTCCTTTTACTTTCAAATCGAATTGGCCTTGACCAAGCTATCCACTCATTAAGCCTAAATTCTTTTAATCTGTCAAGCGGCCAATAATATCATAATGCAGATTCAAAATTAGGACCGTGATGGTCAAGCGCAAGGCAACCATATCTTTTGTGCTAATATTCTTCTTTGAGTGAAGCAGGAATACATGACTCTTTACATGAAAATTTTGTCTGAGTTTTGAGAAACCTTAAAAATTCTACAAGGAGGCAATCTTTCAATATGGGAAGACCTGCATAAAGTATTTTATTTTAAACTGGGGCAGAAATTTTTGAGAAGTCCTAAAATTTTTTACCAAAATACATGGCGAGCTCGAATTCACAGAATCAAAACAATGCAAAGAGACAAAGACAAGTTAAGGTACGTGTCAATCTCACCTTTCAAAACTTACAGCTTTTCTTTGAATGCAGGAATAACAAGTGTAAATCACAAAATTATTTTCGCAATCAAAAAAAATCGTCACCAAGAGATGCTCTGCTTCCTCTCGCATCTGACGCAAAGGCTAAGATGTTCTATCCTTATACTTCCGAATTATGCTACTTATGGCCCCTAAATACTTGAATTGAGCCACTAGCATTTAGTTAAGCTACTTTTGATCCATTGAATATGGAAATCAGATTATTATTGCTATTAAATAATTAATTGTGTTATTACTGAGCTACTAATATGTAGGCTCGTTCACTTTACAAAGGACACCAAGGTTGGTCCACCTTACAAATGAGACACCAAAGGTTGGTCCGCCTTACAAATGGGACACCTTAGGCTTGTCCGCCTTACAAATGAACATTCAGGCTCGTTCGCCTTACAAAGGAATACTTCAGGCTTGTTCGCCTTACAAATAAACGTTCAGGCTCATTCGCCTTACAAAAAAACATTTCAGGCTCGTTCACCTTACAAAAGTACACTTAGACTCATTCTCCTTACAAAGAAATATTTCAGGCTCGTTCACCTTACAAACGTACACTTAGACTCGTTTGCCTTACAATAAGACATTTTTTTTCTGGCCCTACAAAATATAAATTTTTTTAAAAAAATCCTTACGTACTAACATCCACAGGTTTAACAACTGATGATTTCTCTTTAAAGGTTTAAACTGGGGTAGAATTTATGAGGTTCCTCAAAAATACTGCAACAACATTAAATTGATAAGCTTTCTCTCCTCCTTTCTTCATTATTATTATTTATTACTATTTTTGCGCCACATTAGTCAATACTTCTCTATATTAATGAGCTAACAATTTTATCTAGTTGTGTTAAAAGCTGCAGGAAAGACGAGAAACGACTAAGAGCAATTCTTCAAAGCATAATTCTTTATTCATAAATCATATTCACATTCCATTTTGCTCATACTCTAACCTTGTCAACTCGTGCTATCCTGATTCAAAACTCATATTTGTCAATTTTAGTTAGGGATCTTGTTCGTCCCTAAATCTAGAACTACACACGGCCTGATTCTCGTAAGACCCGAGATATGTAGGCGACTTGAAACTGAAGTCTCGGCCACATTATTTTCACAACCCCCTCTTGTTTCTTTTGATTCCAAAAGAATCGTCCTCCCGATCGGACAAAATTGGTTACTAATCAACATTCCTTGCCCGTCAATTCATTCTTCATTTCCGAGCAAGGAAGGGGCAGCTGTTGACACCCAATTTTGACCTCTCTATACCTCTCTCGGGCAGTTATTATACTAGTTATTGTTATTTTTAAGCTTAATTTTGCTCGCGTATTGCCTTTATCTGCTAAATAAATCACGTGTTTTATCGACGTCTTGACACTTTTTAAATTCGTATGCAATTTATAAATATATAATTTATTTCTTAATTATTACTATTTTATCATAAATTTTGTATAATATTACATGTCATTAATTTTACGTATAATATATATACGTAATTAATTTTAAATAAAATTCTTCGCTTGATAATTATCGTTAGTTATTATTTTATCTATTAAATAGCAACCTAATTTTAATTTTCTTCCCAATTTATTTAAATTCTAGCCTCTTTTTATTCAATTTATTTCAATTCTAGCCTAAAATTAAGTCAATTTGGACTCAATTTCAAATGCCCAATTTCAATTCCAATTCGGGTACCCATTGACCCGTCTGACCCACTCCAAAACCCATCCATTCAGATTAAATCTCAGTCGTTTATCTAATACGATCAACGGCCAAGATCACTTCACCCTTTCTTTCCTTTTAAACCACACACCCCAACCCTAACCCATTCTCTCTAATAAAAAACCCCACCAGCCGCCACCCTCCATCTCACTCTCCTCTCTCTCTAAAATCCCTCCGCCCACCTCACTTCGCCATCACCACCCCCGCCGCTCCGGCGCTCAACCAACCAACACCATCCTTCTCCCTCCACCATCTCACCCTCCCCTTCTCTCTTGCTCTCCATCTCATCTCTCTTCCCCCCATGCCGATGGGCAGTGGCCTACTGCCGCTGCTTTGCTCCGACCACCATCGGTGGAACCCCTCGACAAAAACCCCAATCACCTTAAATGGCCACCACCACGCTGTCTCCTCCAAACACCAACAGTAAACAAGCAATAGCAAAACTCCTCTTTCCTTGTTCCTCTGAGAAATCTCAAAAAAACTTTGTAGACATCATCGTCTCCGGCAAATACTAGAGGTAAACTGATGAAGGGACTACTGTGTATGGCTCGTCATTAATTTCTGCGGCCAACTGTTGTTTGACCGAGAGGGTTTTTAATCGATACTCTCACCTTGGTTTTTTTTGTTAAAAGCTTTGAGGTTCATTTTGGGATGGATTACCATTAAACTTTTCCGAGTTTTGTCTCTTTACTCTTTTATCAAAATTTCAGATGCAAAATTAGCAGAGTTGGCTGTAAATTTGTTGTTGGAATTCTGTGGTTTTGTGTTAATTGCCCCATGTGGACTGACATGTATGGAAAATCCTAATTTTTATGAACTTCTACCGTTAACCCCAAATTTTGAAAACTTCAGGTATGTGCTTGTTTTGTTGGTGAATTCGATGTCTAAGCATATTATAATCATCATGTTGTGTTCTGAGTTGTAAGATGTCTATTAGACTTTGTGTTGAATCCAATTTCTAAATTGATGTTTCTGGTTCTAAGTGAGGGTTGCTCAGTTTATATCTATCTGCTGCCTTCATATGTTGCTTACAAATTGTTAGAGTATGATTTTTATTCATGACTTGAAACTTTATGCCTAATTCTGAAGCTCAATGAACCTTGTTATTGACTATGAAATTTGGGATCCTCCTTGCTCAATATTTGATTACTTTAGACCGTAATTGGATCATTCCAAGCATGAATTCATATTCCTTTTTCCTTATATGGATAGGATAGCTTTGATACTTGGCCTTTTGTGATGAAATTTTACTACTGATTAGCTCTCTTTTAACTATTTTTCACAACCTTAGCACTTATCTCATTATGATAATCTTGAAATATCTGGCTCGTAATTGATTTGGCTTATTTGTTTAAGGAAATACTCTACTTTGATTGATTCTCTGAATATTTTTTATTTCTTCCCTCCCTTAACTGATTATCACAATCTTAGTATTTGGCCCTTTTTTATGGTAAGCTTTGATGTGAATCATTGATTGATTTCTGCCTGATTAATTAATTCCCTCACTCATCTCCTTTAGATAAATTGTCACAACTCTTGGACTTGCCTATTTATGGTTAAACTTTGATTGTTTTTGCACTAATTGATTCTCTATGATTAATGAAAGAAAAGGCTCCCCTGAAAAGGCTCCTATTTTTCACTATAAAAGCAGTCCCTCTCTTTTCATTATTACTCAGACTTTGACACACTACCACTCTCATTTTTTTAACTTCTCTTCTTGGCTGCTAAAGTGGTATTGAGTGCTAAGTACAAAGACTTTGAATATTTTCTTGTTACTTGCGGATAACTGATTAGTATTCTACCTCTGTATATTGCAATTCATATGCATGTTTACCTTTAGTTTAGAATGTGTAATCATCTGTGTTTATCCATGATTATTCTGAGAGTTGTTTATAAAAGCATGTTTATAGGACGTAAACTTAGAACTTATATTTCTATTTGGTTTGATTTCTTTTGCATTAAACTTCTGTTAGCACAAGCCAGTTAGTTATCTTATGTTGGCAGTTTTGTTGGCTTATAGAATTAAATTTGGCTCTACTTTGGTTTGTTATGTGGAATTTTGTGAGGTACGGAGGCCTTAGCGCATCCCATCTCTTGACATAAACACTTCCTAGGATCCTTGAGATCCTCAGGAACTCTGACATGTCAAGGGGCGGTCTTATGGGCTGTAATAAGGTCCTCCAAATCCTACATTGACATGTTCGACAAGTACTCTATTAGAAGATGGGTTTGCACAATGGAGAGTTGCCCGGGACTGGGAGATTTTTTTTTAGAACTTAGTCTTTATTAATTCTGTTATGCTTTATATTCATTCATTTGGTCTGTAATAATTATTGTATAAACTTCGATAATAAATGAAATACTTTAAGGGTCTGCTATGGGGGAAGGGCAAACTACGTGCTATTTGCCTTAGTTGTTTGAAAATGCCTAGAAAACATGCCTATAGGTAAGTTCGTTTCAGCTTTAAAATTAATTAGCATGCTCTATGGCTTAAAACCAGTTTTCAGTTTTGATTAGCTGCCATGTTTATAAGTTAAATATGTTTCAGCATTTATGATAGTTAGCTACCATGTTTTAAGTTATAAAAATCAGTTTCAGCATATAAATAACAAAGCTAGTTACCATGTTTAAAATCAGTTTCATCTTTCAAACAATATCAGAATCATGTCTAGTTTAAAAATCGATTTCAGCATCAGTGTTCTGTGTATTTTAGATAGCATGCCTATAGGATTAATTCAGTGTCTGCATATAACACGACTAAAAATCATGTCTATAGGATTCAGTACGTTGAAACTGTTTCAGCATGTTAAAATCGCTTCATCATGTTAAATTCAATTTCAGCATGTTAAAACCCCTTTTCAGCATATTCAATTATCTGACTATCATTTTCAACATGACATCATGCCTATAGGATTTAAATTCACTTCAGCATATGAATTCATTTAGATATCATGCTCATAAGATTCAATTAATAAATTCTCTGCATATCTATACTACTAGAAATCAAGTTTGTAGTTTAATAAGGCGTTAATTTCTGAAGCATAGTTTATCACCTCGTACCTTCATTTAATGATTAAGAGGCATGTTTGAGACTGTTATGTGCTACCTGTTTAAAGGTCCCTTGTTGTTTTGCTTGACTCTTTTTCATGTCTAATTAGGAAACCTAAGAATTTATTTGTCTAGACTCACATCCAAGTTAGTAAGTCCAATGCCTCTTGGACATTAAGTTGGGATGGGTAGGCATACTAAGGTACGCTAGATTTTTCATTTCTTTAGTACGCTCCTAGGAATAATAATCTTAATAACCAACTTAGGTGGGTAGATAGACGGACATGATGGAAATTGTCCGAGCAGAATACAACAATGTCTTTGAAATTGTCTTCGGTAAATAAGCCGGGCGCTGATCCGAATAGGTTAAAATTAACCTAAGTTTGGTTCTTGTTTTATTATATGTTTGGGGTAGTTATCTAAATCACTTAGTAATTAGGTTTCTTTTTCTATATTCTTGTGTTAATTCTGTCTTCTCGTTGATCTCCTTTGCGTTTATTATTTATTTTAATTGCGGTTTATATGCATGATCTTTTTCTCACTTAGACTATTAGTAACTAATTTATTTACTTGTTCAAAATAAAGGTTTATTTATTTAATTACTTAGTTAATAATAGGCTAATAAAATTGTTGACCCTTTGTTTATCACTTAATTCCCATATAAATAATGAATCCGGCAGGGACCCACATTTGTGGACCTCGAAAGGTGCTTAACACCTTCCTTTTGAGGTAACTTGAACCCTTACCCAATTTATGGTTGCGTAGACTTAAAATTTAATTTAGTTATAATTAGTTAGAATGGTGCCCTAACGCACCTTAAATTCGTTAGGTGGCGACTCTTCACTCTTTTCCATCCAAAAGAGTTGTCACGTCGATGGCCCATCTTTTCGCGAGAAAAATGTGGCGCGACAATCCATATATGCAACTTTGAAGAGCATAATGAGGAGCCACTAGATAAAGACAACTCCTAAATTGATAGAGACGATGATGAAGGTTGGATTCTGATGACCATGCAAAGACGCAACAAGACAAGACCACCAAAAACGTCATCTGAGCAACCAACTAGAAGGAGGATGGTAAGGAGACCAAGGAAGCTTGAAACAATCAGTATTTCAGTATGTAAGTTGATTTTAAAAGTATATCTGGAACGATTTGAAGAGTTTTAAACTCTAGATTCTGATTATGTTTCCAAGAAATTAAACCGCTTGTGATTTTGACAATCTATCAAAATATAAATCTCTTACCATGAATAAGCAAAGTCGACGAACAATATTATAATTCAGAAAAAAGCTGCAATCAGAGGCAAGATATATGGATTAGGCTAATCACAATGTTTAGAATCTCTATTATTGAAATGGATATCTAAGAATCAGTCAAATGCGAGTAAAGAAAATAGACTAATCTAAATGCAATTTGTAGTTGATTAAGTCTTGATGCACAACTTCCAAGCACTTCTTCTTCTGCTCTTGACCATTTGACAAGTCTACATCAAAGCATGTGTCGAATTCCTTTGCCACAACGGAGACCCCTAACTTAGCTTCTTTGGCTTCTTTCTTGGCAACTGCTAAAAGGACTTCCAAATCCTCCGCCCTTCTGCGTAACTCTTCTATCTCCTTCTTCACCTTATCTAGTGACTGATGAATGGAGGACACCACTTTGACTTTCTCAGTCTCTTCAAGCATAACATTTGAGAGTCGTTCTCCTGCTACTAGAAATAAATCTTTTTTTGCGGCTGCCACATCCATATCATGTAGGGTTGATCGTTCTTGATCACTATTATTAAAGCGTCAAATTCAACGAAGGAGTCCAATAACTTTCTCAAAGGTGAAATATCCATGTCCTTGCAATCCACCTCCTTTATAATTACTTGAATCTCTTCCTTAAGAAAAGAAGCGCAATCTACATCACTCTTAGAAAGCTTGTCTTGAATTACCACCCAAAGAGTAGAGATAATTTTTTTTGAGCATCTAAGATAACTTTCTTGCCATCAAACATGGACATAGTGGCTTTTGGACGCCTGTGTATATCAGAACACAAGGATCCTTTAACCTCATCACGAGAAATAGAAGTTGACCCTGTTGTCACTTTGGTCATAGAGGGTGGTTTTATTAGATTCGAACCAGATATAGAATCACCACTATCTTGTGATCTTTCTCATTGTAGCACTGCGATATTATTTGGCTGCATAAAAATAAAAGGGATAAATGATTAAAAAAAAGAATTTCGTTAAGTTATACTCAATAAAGTGAAAATTTTAGTCATACCTCTTTGATAGGAGATGTTATAGTCCTTGAAGGGTTGTTCGTGTCACCGCAAATTTTAATCACAGGCAAATTAGCATCTCTCAGATTGATCGAACATTCTTTTATTCTCTTCCATAGCCATTGCTGTAATCACCAGGTTTATCATTACAGGTAAACCTTTCATGCCAAGTTTATAATTAGAAAACTTCCGGGTTTGAGAGTTGAAAATTCTGGGCTAGGCTAGTCTCGACTGGTTTTGGAGTGAGGTATGGTCTAGGGTAATCCAGGTGAGGATTGGGTAAAGTATCTTGTATCAAGATATTTTTACTTGTATCTAAGACATAGAGGAGTCCGGGGGACTTTTCGGAAGTGAATTCAGGTAAGTGGAACTCCTGGTATCGAGGTTGACGTGAAAAGGTTATTCTGGGATGTCGGAGATTCAAGGTGTGTTGTAAAATGGGAACTTTTGGGGAACTTCATGATTTCTGTCCCGTGTCAACCACGACAGTTGACACATCGCTACAGCGACCTCCACTATAGCAAAGAATTTACTGCTATAGTGGAAGTCAATGTCGGTCAGCACCGCTATATCGGATGATTCTGCTATGGCAGTACCACTATAGTTGAGTGTAGACCGCCATAGCAGATGAGTCAGGATTTAATGTAGAAACCTTCCCCAAAATATTCAGTTTTCATCAAGAATATTTTGGGAGAAGGGCAAGGCGATTTTGGGCGAACCTACTCCATTTTCCATCATTTTTCGTCCCAAAGGTAACGATTCTACTCCCCTAACTTAGTACTATCTTTCCTACGTAGTAGAATTGCTAGTTATGAACTTGGGAGAAGGTTTGGATTGACCTAAGAATGGTAGAATTTGGGGAAAAAGGGGATCCTAGGGTGTTAAAGTTCTTGGGTCTTGTATATTATTATTGGGTTATGATCACTTAGCCATAATTCCCTAAAAGTATTCATAAAAATGATGAACTTAGGTGAATTCATGGTAGGAAAGCTCGAGAATGGGTGGAATGGTCATAGTTTGGCATGGGGATTGAGATTTTACATAATTCGGGTAATTTAGGCCAGTAAAGTAATTGTAGTTGTTGTGTGTTTGTTTCTAGACCAAGAACAAGCAAAGCATTTGGAGAACAGGAAGGCTCCGATTCAATAGAGCTTTGGGTAATTTAAGGTAGGTGATGGTTACTGATTCCCAATATGCATTATGTGCATGTACCATTATTTAGTATTGTATGAGTTGCATGCTTAGGGAATGAAATGTGAATGTCTAATTGTCCGGTAATCAGTCTTGTGAAATGAACTTGTTTGTTGCTTGTTGGTTTACAAGTATGTTTTGTTCATTGTTTGTGATTGATTGGACTTGGTGTGACATTCGATTGGCTTGGGTACCATGCCTGATACAGGAATACTAACGGTTGGCTCGGGTACCACACTTGGTACAAGTTACTTATTGGTTAGCTCGGGTACCATGCCTGGTACGGGATACTATTCGGTTGGATCAGGTACCATGCCTGGTATAGGTTTGCTTTAATTGTATTGTTGTGTTCTTTTGATGGTTCCATGAGTGGACCGGGTTGTACTTCTTGACTGTGATTAATGCATATGGTCCATGAGAGGCCGGGTAATTATATCTAAATGTGAGTTTGGTCTTGGTGTAGGCCGAGTTTGTATGTTGAACACTTAGGTATAGTTAAGGGGATTCTTGGTGGGTCCTAGCTATATAAAAAGGGTATATGTTGTTGTCTTTGAGTGTGGTCAATGATTGTTATTTGGTTCATGTGTTAATAACCTAAGAAGAGACTTGTAGTCTAGTTATATTGTTGGCGTATTTACATATTTTTTGTACCTTACTATGTTTTGGTTTATTGTTCATATCCTGTTTATTGGAGCTAACCGATGATCCTACCAGTACACGATGTTTGTGTACTGATTCTGCACTTGCTTTTCTTTTGTGAGTACAAACAATCTTCTGATGGCTGACATGCGACTTACCTGTAGTCCCAGCATTTCCATATCTCAAGGGTGAACTACTTTGATCGAGCTACCTTGTTTTCTTCTTTTAAGTTGTAGCCCAATTGTTTTGGGCTTAAACTCTCTCTGGTTTTTGGGGTTGCATCCCTTTATTCTAGACGATTAGTAGTATATTTTGGTACTGTGACTTTCAGGTTCTAGGGAGGATTTTTCTACAGATTTTATGATATTAGTGTTTGAGATATTGAATTGCTAGTTTATTTATTTGCACACTGGTTTTGAGCTATTAGAATGGTTAAGTTCTGGGTCAATGATGGTTCGCTCGCTCGGGGGTTTGGGTGGGTGCCACTCACGGCGGGTTGGGTCGTGACAAAGATGGTATCAGAGCCCTAAGTTCATTGATCTCATCGTACCAATATGGGTCTAGTAGAGTCTTGCGAAATGGTATGGAGACGTCTGTACTTTTCTTCGAGAGGCTATAGGACTTTAGGAAAACTATCTCTTCTTTCTTCCTTCATGCTATAACTTGATTCCAATTGGTATCTGGTGATACAAATTGGTATCTAACTCTTTCACTCTTCTGTCCGCAGATAGTTAATACGAGGAACAATAGAGCGAAACCAGCAGTCCCAGCAGCAGGCCCAGCGGTCAGAGATAGAAGAAGGGGCAGGGGTAGGGGCCGGGGTAGAGAAGCACCATCCAGGGGTGGAGCTCAGAAAGTTGTAGGAGCACGTGAGGTGACCCCTCCCCCACCCTAGGATCAGGTTGAGGAGGATGTTGAGTAGGGCCCAGAACAAGCGGAGGCGGCACGAGCTAGAGGTGCAGGCCTTCCCTCTATCACGCCCAAAATATTTCAACAAGTGTGGAGTTTTCTGAGTGGACTGGTTGGTGCGGGATCCACCCCTGCGGGTATTGCAAATCAAGCTCTGTGCACCCAACTGATGGTTATTACAACTCCTAGTATGGATGCAATATTTTGTACAGACGACTTCTTTAGGCCAATGCTAGGTCTGATTATGACAGGGAATGAGTATGAGATGCTGACTAAGTTCCTCAAGTTAAAACCTCCTATGCTTTAGGGTACTGAGAAGAAAGATGCTTATGAGTTCATATTGGACTGTTATGATAGGATGCATAAGCTGGGCATTGTGCAACAACATGGGGTTGAGTTCATCACTTTTCAGCTGCAGGGTGATGCTAAGCAGTGGTGGAGGTCTCATGTGGAATGTCGGTCATCTATTTTACCTCCACTGACTTGGGAAGCATTTCATGCTCTCTTCTTAGAGAAGTATGTGCCTCGTACCTTAAAGGATCGCAATAAGGATGAGTTCCTGTCTCTGGAATAGGGTAGCATGTCGTTCTCTGCTTATGAGGCCAAGTTTCATGCCTTGTCTCGTTTTGCTACATAGTTGTTGGGTACCGAAGAGGAGAGGGTTTGGCTGTTTGTGAAGGTTCTGAACACTGATTTGCAAGTGTTGTCTGTGCACATGACTTCAGCAGGGAAAAGCTTTAATGAGGTCACCAATTATGTGAAGAAGTTAGAAGTGGTTAAGCAGGTCGGTCAAGCTAAAGTGTTAGCCAAGAAGTTCCATAATGAGGGGAATTTCAGTGGTTCATACTCCAGGGGTCATCATCAGCAGGCGTACTCTGCCCGTCTTATTCTATTGGCTCTTACAGCTTCTACAAGTGGTCGTTCGGGAGCTAGTCAGCAGTTTTCAGCTCCTAGAGGCTAAGGAGCTTCTTACACATCTACCAACAGGCCTATACTTGATCGTGGTTGTTTCTATTATGGTGATCTGGACCACTTTAAGAAGGAGTGCCCTCACATGCAGATTGGTAATCAGGTTCAGCAGTAGTCTAAGGCTGTGGTTCTAATAGGTAGATGTGGCTATGCTAGAGGTCGTCCACATGGTGGGCGAGGTATCTTTCAGAGAGGTTAGAAAGAAAGAGGTAATGGCGATGCGGGTAGGGGTGCAATGCAGCCAGCCAAGGAAGTTGCTTGGATCAATGACCGGGCTCACTGCTATACTTTTCTAGGAAGATCTGAGGCGGAGGCATCAGACGTGGTGATCACATGTATAATTCTTGTCTGTGATAGGATGACTTCTATACTATTTAATCCAGTATCTACTTACTCTTATGTGTCTATGAACTTTGCATTGGGTCTTGATTTTATATGTGATGTCCTTGATTCCCCTATCCATGTGTCTACCCTGGTTGGAGAATCGGTGATTGTGACCCATTTTTACCATACTTGTTCAGTGATGTTTGTGGGGTTGCAGACTTGGGTAGATTTGGTAATTCTTGATATGGTAGATTTTGATGTTATTTTAGGCATGACCTGGTTGTCTCCTTATTATGCTGTATTGAATTGTAATGAAAAGACTGTAGCTCTAGAAATTTTGGGTAAGGATAGACTAGAGTGGGAAGGTGTGTACAGGCCTAAGCCGGCTAAGATCATATCATTTGTTTAGGGTAGGAAACTAGTGGGGAGAGGGTGTTTGGACTTCTTGGCTCATCTCCAGGATGATAGTGTGAATTCCTCATCTATTGAGTCAGTTCCAGTTGTGTCAGAGTTTCAGGAGGTGTTTCCGGTGGATTTGCCTGGTATTCCTCCGAATAGGGACATTGATTTTTGTATTGACTTGGAGCCGGGCACTCACCCAATTTCCATTTCTCCTTATCGCATGACTCTGACAGAGTTAAAGGAACTTAAGACTCAGCTTCAGGAACTCTTAGACAAGGGTTTTATCTGTCCGAGTGCTTCGCCTTGGGGTGCTCCAGTACTATATTTGAAAAAGAAGGATGGTAGTATGCAGATGTTCATAGACTACTGACAGCTGAATAAGGTTACTATCCAGAATAAGTACCCATTACCCCGTATAGATGATCTCTTTGACCAGTTACAAGGTGCATCTATGTTTTCAAAAATTGGCTTAAGGTCAGGGTATCATCAGTTAAAGATTTGTCCCAAGGACATTCTTAAGACTGCTTTTCAGACTCGGTATGGGCATTACGAGTTTCTAGTGATGTCATTTAGATTGACAAATGCGCCGGCAACATTCATGAGTTTGATGAATGGGGTGTTTAAGTCTTATTTGGATTCGTTTGTCATCATATTTATAGATGACATTTTGATCTACTCCAAGAGTAGGGAAGAGCATACGGAACATCTCCGTATTGTGTTGGATATTTTGAAGCACCAGAAACTGTATGCAAAGTTTTCCAAGTGTGAATTTTGGTTGACTTTAGTCGATTTCCTTGGGCATGTAGTGTTAGAGAAGGGAGTGATGGTAGATCCCTAGAAGATTGAGGCAGTCAAGAGTTGGGTTCGGCCTAGCTCTGTGACTGAGGTGAGATGTTTTGTGGGTCTTGCAGGCTACTACCATAGATTTGTCAAGGATTTTGCGTCCATCGCTACTCACTTGACAAGGTTAACTCAGAAAGAGGTACCGTTTGTGTGGTCCGACAAGTGTGAGGAGAGATTCCAAAAGCTCAAGAAACTTCTTACCACGGCTCCCATCCTTTCATTGCCGGCTGAAGGTAAGGATTTCATTGTATATTGTGATGCTTCACATTCAGGTTTGGATGCTGTGTTGATGCAGGACAAGAATGTGATAGCATATACTTCTAGGCAATTAAAGGTCCATGAAAAGAATTATCCAACACATGTCTTGGAGTTGGCAGCGGTGGTCTTTACACTCAAAATTTGGAGACACTATCTTTACGATGTCAAGTGTGAGGTGTTCACTGATCATCGTAGTCTGCAACATGTATTTACTCAGAAGGACTTGAATTTGAGATAGAGGAGGTGGATGGAGTTGTTAAAGGATTATGATGTGACCATCCAGTACCATCCAGGCAAGGCTAATGTGGTGGCAGACATATTGAGCCGAAAGACCATCAGCATGGGCAGTTTGGCTTGTTTGGGGGTGTCTAAATGACCATTGGCAAGAGAGATTCAAGCCTTAGAATCTAAGTTCATGCACTTGGGTATCTCAGAACAGGGTGGAGTGTTGGCCAGTGTTGAGGTCAAATCCACATTCATAGAGGAGATAAAGACTATACAATTTTAGGATGTACAGTTGAGCAAGCTTCGGGGAAAGGCAATATCCAGAGAGTCCAGGGATGCCACGTTGGACACTGGCAGGGTGTTGAATTTTAGAGAAAGGATTTATGTTCCTCGGGTTGATGACATAATTCAGAAGGTGTTGGCAGGGGCTCATGGTTCGTGGTATTCAATTCATTCGGGCGTAACCAAGATGTACAGGAATTTGAGGCAACTTTATTGGTGGCCTGGGATGAAAAGAGACATAGCTGATTTTGTGTCCAAATGTTAGAACTGTCAGCAGTTAAAATATGAGCACCAAAGGCCTACAGGACTACTTCAGAGGATGCCCATTCCCGAGTAGAAGTGGGAGAGGATAGCCATGGATTTTATGATGGGTCTTCCCAAGACTTTGGGAAAGTATGAATCTATTTGGGTCATTGTGGACAAGCTGAAAAAGTCAACTCATTTCATTTTGGTCAGGGTGGACTATAATTCACAGCAGTTGGCTAAGATATATGTGAAGGACATCATGAGACTGTATGGGGTACCACTGTCCATCATTTCAGACAAGGGCATGCAGTTTACCTCTAAGTTCTAGGGTAGGTTACATGAAGAGTTGGGCACTCAACTCACTTTCAGCACAACATTCCATCCTCAGACCGACGGTCAGTCGGAGAGAATGATCTAGGTGTTAGAATACATGCTGAGAGCATGTGTGATTGACTTCGGGGGTCATTGGGACCAGTTTCTCCCGTTGTGTGAGTTTCATACAACAATAGCTACCACTCCAGTATTGACATGGAACTATTTGAGGCACTGTATGAGAGGGGCTGTAGATCACCTATAGGGTGGTTTGAGGCAGGTGATGTGAAGCCTCCGAGCATAGACTTGGTAAAGGAAGCGTAAGAAAAAGTAAGGGATATTCAGACCAAGTTGCTAGCGGTCCAGAGCAGGAAGAAGGAATACGCGGATTGCAAGGTAAGAGACATATATTTTCAGGTTGGCGAGCAAATACTATTAGAAGTGTCATCAATGAAGGGGGTTATGCATTTCGGTAAGGAGGGCAAGCTCAGCCCGTTGTTTATCGGTCCATTTGAGGTTCTCGAAATGGTAGGGTCAACAGCTTACAGGTTAGCACTGCCGCCTAGTTTATCTGGTGTCCATCCCGTATTTCATGTATCCATGTTGAAGCGGTACCAGGGGGATGGAGATTACATTATCAAATGGGATAAATTGTTGCTAGAAAAGGACCTTCGATATGAGGAGGAACCAAATGTGATTCTTGGTCGAGATATCTAGAAATTAATGACAAAAGGAGATCAAGTCTGTAAAAGCTCAATGGAAGCATCATTCGATTGAGAAAGCCACTTGAGAAACTGAGAAAGACATGGGGGACAAGTATCCTCACTTGTTTGAGGATTCAGGTACTATATTTTCCCTATTTTATTCTCCTTATTTTTGGGTTTGATCATTCGAGTATGAATGATGGGTAAATTAGTATCTGTTATAATGACCAGGTTCGTCGTTACAGGTAAACCTTGGCAAAGTTTAGAGTTAGTAAACTTCTGGGTTTGAGAGTTAAAAATTCTGGGCTAGGCTAGTCTGAGTCAGTTTTGGATCGAGGTATGGTCTAGGGTAATTCGGGTCAGTATTGGGTAACATTTCTTGAATCGAGATAGTTTTCCTTGTAGCTAAGACATAGAGGAGTCTGGGGGAATTTTTGGAAGTGAATTCAGGTAAGTGGAACTCCCGGTAATGAGGTTGACGTGAAGGGGTTGTTCTAGGACATTAGGGATTCAAGGTGTGTTGTTAAATGGGCACTTTTGGGGAACTTTATGACTTTCTGTCCCATGTCAACCACTAAGGCGGTTGACACCTTTCTACAACGACCTCCACTATAGCAAATAAATTACCGCTATAGCGGAAGTCAACGTCAATCAGCACCGCTATAGTGGACAATTCTGCTATAGCGATACTGCTATAGTGGAGCATAGACTACCATAGCAGACGAGTCGAGATTTAATACACAAAACTTTCCCAAAACATTCAGTTTCCATCAAGAATGTTTTGGGAGAAGGATAAGGCGATTTTGGGCAAACCTACTCCATTTTCCACCATTTTTCATCCCAAAGGTAAGGATTCTACTTCCCTAACTTAGTATTATCTTTCCTATAGAGTAGAATTGCTAGTTATGGACTTGGGGTAAGGTTTAGATTGACCTAGGAATGGTAGAATCCAGGCAAAAAGGGGATCCTAGGGTGTTAAAGTTCTTGGGTCTTGTATATTATTGTTGGGTAATGATCACTTAGCCATAATTCTCTAAAAGTATTCATAAAAATGATGAACTTAGGTGAATTCATGCTAGGAAAGCCCAAAAATGGGTGGAATAATTATAGTTTGTCCTGGAGATTGGGATTTTGCATAATCCGAGTAATTTAGGCCAGTAAATTGATTGTAGTTGTTGTATGTTTGTTTCTAGACCAAGAACAAGCAAAGGATTTGGAGAATGGGAAGGCTCTAGTTTAATAGAGCTTTGAGTAATTCGAGGTAGGTGATGGTTACTGATTCCCATTATGCAATATGTGTTCATGTACCATTATTTAGTATTGTATGAGTTGCACGCTTAGGGAATGAAATGTGAATGTCTAATTGTCTGGTTATCAATCTTGTAAATAAAACTTGTTTGTTGCTTGTTCGTTTACAAGTATGTTTTGTTCATTGTTTATGATTGATTGGACTTGGTGTGATATTCGGTTGGCTCGGGTACCACGCCTGGTACAGGAATACTAATGGTTGGCTCGGGTATCACGCCTGGTACAGGTTACTTATTAGTTAGCTCGGGTACCATTCCTAATACAGGATACTATTCAGTTGTCTCAGGTACCACGCCTGGTACGGGTTTGCTTTAATTGCGTTGTTGTGTTCTTTCGATGGTTTTATGAGTGGTCTGGATTGTACTTCTTGAATGTGATTAATGCATATGGTCCATGAGAGGCCGGGTGATTATATCTAAATATGAGTTTGGTCTTGGTGTAGGTCGAGGTTGTATGTTGAACACTTAGGTGTCATTAAGGAGATCCTTAGTGGGTCCGGGCTATGTAAAAAGGGTGTATGTTGTTGTCTTTGAGTGTGGTCAATGGTTGCTATTTGGTTCATGTGTTAATAAGCTAAGGAAGAGATTTGTAGTCTAGTTATATTGTTGGCGTGTTTACATGTTTTCGGTACCTTACTATGTTTCGGTTTATTGTTCATATTCTGTTTATTAGAGCTGGCCGATTATCCTACTAGTATACGGTGTTTGTGTTCGAATTCTGCACTTACTTTCTTTTGTGAGTACAGACAATCTTCCGGCGGCTGACACGCGACCTCACCTATAGTCCTAGTGTTTCCAGATCTCCAGGGTGAACTACTTTGGTCGAGCTACCTTGTTGTCTTATTTTAAGTTGTAGACCAATTGTTTTGGGCATAAACTCTCTCTGGTTTTTGGGGTTGCATCCCGGTATTCTAGATGATTAGTAGTATGTGTTGGTACGGTGAATTTTAGGTTTTACGGAGGATTTTTTCGCAGATTTTATGATATTAGTGTTTGAGATAATGAATTGCTAGTTTATTTATTTGCACACTGGTTTTGAGCTGTTAGAATGGTTAAGTTCTGGGTCGATGATGGTTCGCTCGCCTGGGGTTTAGGTGGGTGCAACTCACGACGGGTTGGATTGTGACAATTTCTACTCTCACTTTTGTCACGGGGCAACCTCTTGGAAATATAAGCGGCTTTAGTAAGTGTTTTCTCTCTTGATACTGCTGAAGGCAGTTGCAACCTCTCTCTCTACTATGTTGTTTCGGTAGCTTAGCATCCAAAGAAGGAGGCACATCAATATTAAGGACTTCATTTATACACACTTCATCAGAGCCCTCCAAGTGTGCGGCAATAATCGGTCTAACAACATCCACTAAAGTCTGTAAGTAATTGTCAAGAAAATTCCCATGAGTCTTCTTCCACCAATTCTGATATTCAGTTCCAAAGAACTCTTCTACATTAGGTGTGATTGAAGGAAAAGTTGCTCGTGACGCAGATTGACTCATCATGCAAGTCCACCAAAACGTGAGTCCTTTGTCCAAAGAGGTACTTTGAATGTCATTCTTTATAATACTAGGGATGTTCTAATAAAATCCAAACTAACAACTGAAGCGATGTGGACTATATGTCTCGATGATAAATGAGTTCTTACACCCAATAGGGAGATAGTTAATACGAATGCTCATAAAGTAACTCGACTCCAACTCTGGAGCACTATCATTATCCACGTAAAAGTAAGGGTCTGGCTTGTCCAGCATGGTTGAGGTCCAAGCCACGTCCTCCCTTCCATGGATGCATTTTCTCGCGTTATCTTTGTCAAAGTACCTTGCGCCACCCTCTCCAGAGTATACCACCATAGTGGGAATAAAGGGCCCATTAATGAGCGCGTAATAAGTCTTGAAATAATGAGCAAGCCAACCATAAACATAATGAATGGGGAAGCAGGCTTTAATTTGATCAAGTTGCGAGGAAGATGAGATCTTGCTTAGGCCGTTGTAGATACTAGCCAATACCATAATTGCAAGGATGACCTTCAGCCTACTCACCATCATGCTTTCCATCTTAAAAGTCCCTGGGAGAATGAAGTCACCCTCCTTATTTGGAAGAACGAAAGCGGATAACCAACAAGATAAAAAAGCTTCCAGATATGTGTCATCTTGTTATGACCCAGACCACCGTGAATGGAACCCACCCTATACCCCCCGAGTGAGCGAACCAATGTTGACCCAACACTTAACCGTTCTAGCAGCCTAAAACCAATGCATAAAATAAACAAGAAATAAAACCTCAAATACCATATCATAAAACTGCGAAAAACATTCTCCCTAGAAACTGAAAGTCATCGTACCGAAAAATTCTACCAAATTATCTAAAAAATATGGGGATGCAACCCCAAATAAGCAAGAGTTTAAGCCCGAAACAAGTGGGATATAACTAAAAAGAAAGAAACCAAGGTAGTTCGATCGGAGCAGCTCACCCTTGATGTCTGAAAGCGGTGGGACTATAAGTGAGGTCGCGTGTCAACCGCCGGAAGATTTTCTGTACTCACAAAAAGGAAAGCAAGTGCAGAGTCAGTACACAAACACCATGTACTGGTAGGATCATCGGCCAGCTCTAATAAATATAATATGAACTGTAAACCATAACATAGTAAGGTACAGGAAACATGTAACAACTCAGCGAGTACCCAAATATTAAGTCCCTCCCTTAGCTCGTTAAACACAGAAATCAAAAAAGCCATCATTAACCCCTCCCAAAAACACGACATATACCCTTTTTCACAAAACCCGGACCCACCAAAGATCCCCTTAACATCACCTAAGTGTTAGACATGCAATCCCGGTCTACACTAAGACCAAACTCACATTTGAATAAAATCACCCAGCCTCTCATGGACCATATGCAGAATTAACATTTCAAGAATACAACCCGGTCCACTCATGGAACCATTGAAGAAAACAGTAATGCAATCAAAGCAACCCGTACCACGCGTGGTACCCGAGCCAACCATTAGAAATTCTCATACCAGGCGTGATACTCGAGCCAACCATTAGTAATTTTCATACCAGGTGTGATACGCGAGCCAACCGTTAGTAATTTCCATACCAGGCGCGGTACCCGAGCCAACCGTTAGTATACCCGTATCAGGCATGGTTCCCGAGTCAACCGAATGTCATAACAAGTCCAAATCAATCATAACCAATGAACAAACATACTTGTAAAACCAACAAGCAAACAAAAGAAGTTCATTTCACAAGACTGATTACCGGACAACTAGACATTCACAAAACATTCCCTAAACATGCAACTCATACACTACTATGAAATAGTACATGAACACATAATGCATATTAGAATCAACAACCATCACCTACCTCAAAATATTCCAAGCTCTACTCAACTGTAGCTTTCCCATTTCCCTAAATTCTTGCCGGTTCTTGGTCTAAAACAACACACAACAACCAAAATCAATCCTTATAGCCTAATAGTTAACTTGATTATGCAAAAATCCCAAACCCCAGGCCAACCATGATCATCCCACCCTTTTTCCCGAGCTTTCCCACCATTAATTCATCAATTCCTACCATTTTTATGGATACATTTAGAGAATTAAGGTCACATGATCATAATCTAATGAAATCATCAACACCCAAGAACTTCTAAACATTAGAATCCCCTATTTCCTCAAATTCTACCATCCTAGGTAATTCTAAACCTTTCCCCAAGTCCACCCCTAGAAATTCTACAACATAGGAAAAATAGTACGGAGTTTAGGGAGTAGAATTCTTACCTTTAGGACGAAAAATAGTGGAAAACTGATTAGGTTCGCCCAAAATTGCCTTGCCCTTTTCCCAAAATATTCTTGATAAAACTGAATATTTTGGGGAAGTTTTCTGCATTAAATCCCGACTGGTCCACTATAACAAACCCCGCTCTGATTTAGCGGTACTACCATAGCGGAACCATACGCTATAGCAGTGCTGACCAACATTGACTTTTACTATAACATTATTTTCTCCGCTATAACGAAGGTTGCTACAGTGATGTGTCAACCGCTATGGTCCATTTTACAGGTTGACACAAGACAGAAAGTCGTAAGGTCCTCCAAAATTGGTCTATATTACAACACACTCATTTTCGTGACGTTGCAGAATAACCCCTTCACATCAACCTCGATACTGAGAGTTCTACTTACCCGAATTCGATTCCAAAAAGTCCCCCGAACTCCTTTATGTCTTAGCTAAATGGAAAACTAGCTAAAAATAGGACATGTTACCCAATCCTTACCCGAATTTCCCTAGACCATACCTCCTCCCAATTCGACCGAGACTAGCCTAGCCCAGAATTTTCAACTCCCAAATTCGAAAGTTTTCTGACTTAAAACTTGGCATGAAGAGTCTACCCGTAATGACGAACCCAGTCGTTACAACGATACCAATTTAACCATTATTTATCCTTGAATTATCCAACCCAAAATTATAGGAATAAAGAAAGAAAAATGTAGTACCTGAATCTTCAAACAAGTAAGGGTACTTATCCCGCATGTCCTTCTTAGTTTCTCAAGTGGCTTCCTCAACTGGACGCTGCTTCCATTGAACCTTTACCATACTGATCACCTTTGTCCTCAATTTATGGATATCCCAATTAAGAACCACAACCAATTTCTCTTCATAGCGAAGATACTTATCAAATAACACATCATCCCACTTGATGATGTAGTCCCCATCCCCATGGTACCGCTTTAGCATGGATACATGGAATACCGAATGGACACCCGACAAACTGGGTGGTAGTGCTAGCCTGTAAGCCACTGGCCCTACAATCTCAAGAACTTCAAACATCCGATGAACCGAGGGCTGAGCTTTCCCTTCTTACCGAAATGCATAACTCCCTTCATTGGTGACACTTTCAATAGCACTTATTCACCAACCTGGAAATCCATATCCCTTACCTTGCGATCCGCATATTCTTTCTGCCTGCTTTAGGCTGCTAGCAACTTGGTCTGAATTCCTCTTACCTTTTCTTATGCTTCCCTTACCAAGTCCACACCCAAATGCTTTACATCGCCCTCCTCAAACTACCCTGTAGGTGACCTACAACCCCTTCCATACAACACTTCAAATAGTGCCATGCCGATGCTGGAGTGGTAGCTATTGTTGTATGAGAACTCATACAATGGTAGGTCCCAATGACCCCCGAAGTCAATCACACATGCTCTTAGCATGTCCTCCAATACCTGGATCGTCCTCTCCGACTAACCATCCGTCTGTGGATGGAAGACTGTAATGAAGGTGAGTTGAGTGCCCAACTCTTCGTGTAACGTACCCCAAAACTTAGAGGTAAACTGTGTACCCTTGTATGAAAATATGGACAATGGTACCTCGTGTAATCTCATAATCTCTTTCACATAAATCTTAGCCAATTGCTACAAATTGTAGTCCACCCTGACCGGAATAAAATGAGCTGACTTGGTTAGCCTGTCCACAATGAGCCAAATAGAGTCATACTTTCCCAAAGTCTTGGGAAGGCCCACCATGAAGTCCATCGCTATCCTTTCCCACTTCCACTCTGGAATGGGCATCCTCTGTAGTAGTCTTACAGGTCTTTGGTGCTCATATTTTACCTGCTGGAAGTTTTGACATTTGGACACAAACTCAGCTATGTCCTTTTTCATCCTGGGCCACCAGTAAAGCTGCTTTAAATCTCTGTACATCTTGGTTACACCCGGATGAATCAAATACCACAAGCCATGAGCCTCTGCTAATATCTTCTGAATGATGTCACCAACCCGAGGAAAACAAATCATTCCTCTGAAAGTTAACACGCCGCTAGAATCCAACGTGGCATCCCTGGATTCTCCGGATATTGCCTTGCTCCGAAGCTTGCTCAACTGCGAATCTTGAAACTGGTTGGTCTTTATTTCTTCTATGAATGTGGGTTTGACCTCAATACTAGCCAACATCCCACCCCGTTCTGAGATACCTAAGTGTATGCGCTTAGCTTCCAAAGCCTGAAGCTCCCTTGCCAATGTTCGCTTGGACACCCCCAAGCAAGCCAAACTGCCCATGCTGACTATCTTCTGGCTCAATGCTTCTTCCACTACATTAGCCTTAACCGAATGATACTGAATGGTCACATCATAGTCCTTGAACAACTCCATCCACCTTCTCTGCCTCAGATTCAAGTCCTTCTGAGTAAAAACATGATGCAGACTGCGATGATCAGTGAACATCTCACACTTGACACCATAGAGATAGTGTCTCCAAATCTTTAGTGCAAACACCGCCACTGCTAACTCTAAGTCATGGGTTGGGCAATTCCTCTCATGTACCTTCAACTGCCTAGATTCATAGGCTATCACATTCTTGTCCTGCATCACCACAACACCCAGACCCAAATATGAAGCATCACAATAAATGATAAATCCTTACCTTCCACCGGCAATGAAAGGATGGGAGCTATGGTAAGGAGTCTCTTGAGCTTTTGGAAGCTCTCCTCACACTTGTATGACCACACAAATGGTACCTCCTTCTGAGTCAACCTGGTCAAGTGAGTAGCGATAGATGCAAAGTCCTTAAAAAATCTACGGTAGTAACCTGCAAGTCCCACAAAACTCGTCACCTCAGTCACAGAATTAGGCCGATCCCGATTCTTAACTGCCTCAATCTTCTGGGGATCCACCATCACCCCTTTTTCTGACACCACATGCCCTAAGAATGCGACCAAAGTCAACTAAAATTCACACTTGGAGAACTTAACATAAAGTTTCTGGCGCCTCAACAATTCCAACACAATACAGAGATGCCTAGCATGCTCCTCCCTACTCTTGGAGTAGATCAAAATATCATCAATAAAAATGATGATGAACAAATCCAAATAATATATAAACACCACATTCATAAAACTCATGAATGCAGTTGGTGCATTAGTCAACCCAAACTACATCACTAAGAACTCGTAATGCCCATAACGAGTCCAAAAAGCAGTCTTAGGAATGTCCTCGAGCTTAATATTCAACTGATGATACCCTAACCTCAAGTCAGTTTTTGAGAACACGGATGCACCCTGTAACTGGTCAAACAGATCATCTATACGGGGTAAAAGGTACTTATTTCGGATGGTCACCTTATTCAACTGCCTGTAATCTATGCACATCTGTATACTACCATTCTTTTTCTTCACAAACAAGATCGGAGCACCCCAAGGCGAAGCACTGGGACGAATGCATTTCTTATCTAGGAGTTCCTGAAGCTGAGTCTTAAGTTCCCTTAACTCTGCCGGATCCATACGATATGGAGGAATGGAAATTAGGCGAGTGCTCGGCTCCAAGTCAATACAGAAATCAATATCCCTGTTCGGAGGCATACCAGGCAAATCCACCAAAACACCTCCTGAAACTCTAAAACAACCGGAACTGACTCAATAGATGGGGACTCCACACTATCATCCAGGAGATGAGACAAAAAGGCTAAACACCCTCTCCCCACTAGCTTCCTAGCCCAAATGAACGATATTACCTCGGCCGGCTTAGGCATGTACACACCTTCCCACTCTAGCCTATCCTTACCCAGAATCTCTAGATCCACTGTCTTGGTGTTACAATTCAATACAACATGATAAGGGGATAACCAGGTCATGCCCAGAGTGACATAGAAGTCTACCATATCCAGAAATACCAAGTCTACCCAAGTATGCATCCCCATAAAAATTACAGAACAAGCACGATAAACATGAGTCACAACTACAGAATCTCCAATTGGGGTGGAAACATGGATAGGGAAATCAAGGATATCGCAAATCAAGTCCAAATCCATAGCAAAATTCACAGATACATAAGAGTAGGTAGAACCTGGTTCAAAAATTACCGAAGCCATCCTATCACAGACCATAATTGTATCTGTGATCACCACGTCTGATGCCTCAACCTCTGACTTTCTCGAAAAAGCATAACAGTGATCCCGATCATCAATTCGAGAAACCTCCCTGACTGGTTGTGCCACACCCCTGCCCACACTGTCGTTCCCCTTCCCTCCTCGGCCTCCCGGAAGGTTACCTCGCCCACCCTATGGACGACCTCTAGCATGACCACCCCTGCTTGCTGGGACCACAGCCTTGGACTGCTGCTGAGCCTGATTACCAGTCTTTCTGTGAGGGCAATCCCTTTTAAAGTGGCCCGGATCACCACAATAGAAGCAACCACGATCAAGCGAAGGCCTGCTAGTAGATGTGTAAGAAACTCCCTGGCTTCGAGGAGTTAAAAACTGTTGGTTATCTCCCGAATGACCACCTGTAGTAGCTGACAAAGCTGACTGAATAGGACAGGTAGAGTAAACCTGCTGATTGTTGGCCCTAGAGTGCGAGCCACTGAAGTTTCCATCATTCCGGGGCCTCTTGGCTAACACTTTAGCCTTCCCAACCTGCTTGACCCCTTCTAACTTCTTAACATAATCTGTTACCTCATTGAAGCTCTTTCCTGCTGAAGTCATGTGCACCAATAACACCTGTAAATCCATGTTCAAGCCCTTCACAAATAACCGAATCCTCTCCTCCTCAAAACCCAACAACTGTGTAGAAAAATGAGATGAGGCATGAAACTTAGCCTCATAAGTAGAGACCGACATGTTAACCTGCTCCAGAGCCAGGAACTCATCCTTTTTGCAATCTCTCAAAGTACGAGGCACATACTTCTCTAAGAAGAGAGCGTGGAACTACTCCCAAGTTAGTTGGGGTAAAACAAATGACCGACATTCCACATGAGACCTTCACCAATGCTTAGCATCACCCTGTAGCTAAAAAGTGACAAACTCAACTCCATGCTGTTGCACAATGTCCAGCTTGTGCAACCTCTCATAACAGTCCAATATGAACTCATAAGCATCTTCCTTTTCAGTACCCTGAAATGTAGGAGGTTTCAGCTTCAAATATTTAGTCAGCATCTCATGCTCATTTCCTGTCATGACCGAACCTAGCATTGGTCTGAGAAAGTTATCTGTGCCCGACGCCACATCCATTCTAAGAGCTGTAGTAGCCACTGGCTGAATACCCAAAATCTGATCTGCTGTCCCCGTTAGGCTGGCTCCAGCACCAACCAGCCAACTGAAGAAGGACCACACATGCTGAAATGCTTCGGGTGTGATAGAGGGAAAGCCTGCACCTCCAGCCGGTGCTGCCTCCGCCTGCTCTACACCCTCCTCAATAGAAACCTCGACCTCTTCTTTAGCCTGACCCTGGGTGGGGGAGGGGTCACCTAACATGCACCTGCAGCCGCTTGAGCTCCACCCCTGGCGGGTGTCACTCTACCTAGGCCCCTGCCCCTGCCCCTTCCTCTTCCCCTGACATCTGGGCTCGCTGCTCGGACCGCTTCTCTTACTTCGTTGTTCCTTGTGTTAACCATATGCGAACAGAGGAGTGAACGAGGTCAGATACCAATTTGTATCACCATATACCAATTGGAATCAAGTTATAGCACGAAGAAAGAAAGAAGAGATAGTTTCCTAAAGTCCTATAGCCTCTCGAAGAAAAGTAGGGACGTCTCCGTACCGTTTCGCAAGACTCTACTAGACCTGTTTTGGTACGATGAGATCAACGAACCTGGCTCTGATACCATCTTTGTGATGACCCAGACCGCCGTGAGTGGCACCCACCCCATCCCTCCTGAGTGAGTGAACTAATGCCGACCCAACACTTAACCGTTCTAGCAGCCTAAAACCAATGCAAAAAATAAATTAGCAATAAAACCTCAAATACCATATCATAAAACTACGGAAAACATTCTCCCTAGAAACTGAAAGTCATCGTACCAAAATATTCTACCAAATTGTCTAGAAAATACGGGGATGCAACCCCAAATAAGCAAGAGTTTAAGCCCGAAACAAGTAAGCTATAACTAAACAGAAAGAAACCATGGTAGCTCGATCAAAGCAGCTCATCTTTGATGTCTGAAAGCACTGGGACTACAAGTGAGGTAGGATGTCAGCCGCCGGAAGATTTCTTGTACTCACAAAAAGGAAACCAAGTGCAGAGTCAGTACACAAACACCGTGTACTAGTAGGATCATCGGCCAACTCTAATAATCATAATATGAACAGTAAATCATAACATAGTAAGGTACATGAAACATGTAACAAGTCAAAAAGTACCCTGATATTAAGTCCCTCCCTTAGCTCGTTACACACAGAAATCAAAAAGGCCATCATTAACCCCTCCCAAAAACACAACATATACCCTTTTTCACAAAACCTGGACCCACCAAAGTTCCCGTAATATCACCTAAGTGTTAGACATGAAATCCCGGTCTACACTAAGACCAAACTCACATTTGAATAAAATCACCCAGCCTCTCATGGACCATTGCAGAATTCACATTTCAAGAATACAACCTGGTCCACTCATAGAACCATCGAATAAAATAGTAACGCAATCAGAGCAACCCGTACCAGGCATGGTACCCGATCCAACCATTGGAAATTCCCATACCAGGCGTTGTACCCGAGCCAACCGTTAGTAATTCCCGTACCAGGCGTGGTACCCAAGCTAACCGTTAGTATAGCCATACCAGGCGTGGTACCCGAGCCAACCGAATGTCATAACAAGTTCAAATCAATCACAACTAATGAACAAACATACTTGTAAAACCAACAAGCAAACAAAAGAAGTTCATTTCACAAGACTAATTACCGGAAAAATTGACATTCACAAAATATTCCCTAAACATGCAACTCATACACTACTACAAAATAGTACGTGAACACATAATACATATTAGAATCAACAACCATCGCCTACCTCAAAATATTCCAAGCTCTACTCAATCGGAGCTTTCTCGTTTCCCAAAGTTCTTGTCGGTTCTTGGTCTAAAACAACACACAACAACCAAAATCAATCCTTATGGCCTAATAGTTAACTTGATTATGCAAAAATCCCAAACCCCAGGCCAACCATGATCATCCCACCCTTTTTCCTGAGCTTTCCCACCATTAATTCATCTATTCCTACCATTTTATGGATACATTTAGAGAATTAAGGTCACATGATCATAATCTAATGAAATCATCAATACCCAAGAACTTCTACACCTTAGAATCCCCTATTTCCGAGGATTCTACCATCCTAGGTCATTCCAAACCTCTACCCAAGTCCACCCCTAGCAATTTTACAGCGTAGGAAAGATAGTACAGAGTTTGGGGAGTAGAATTCTTACCTTTAGGATGAAAAATGGTGGAAAACTAATTAGGTTCGCCCAAAATTGCCTTGCCCTTCTCCCAAAACGTTCTTGATGAAACTGAATATTTTGGAGAAATTTTCTGCACTAAATCCTGACTAGTCTGCTATATCGCTCCCTGCTCTGCTATAGTGGTACCGCCATAGCAGAACCATCCGCTATAGCGGTGCTGACCAACGTTGACTTCTGCTATAGTGGTATTTTCTCCACTATAGCGGAGGTCGCTATAGCAATGTGTCAACCGCTATGGCAGTTGACATGGGACAAAAAGTTGTAAAGTCCACCAAATTGGTCTATTTTACAATACACTCATTTTTCTGATGTTCCAGAATAACCCCTTCACGTCAACCTCGATACCGGGAGTTCTACTTACCCAAATTTGATTCTGAAAAGTCCCCCGGACTCCTTTATATCTTAGATAAATGGAAAACTATCTCAAAACAAGACACATTACCCAATACTTACCCAGATTTCCCTAAACCATACCTCACTCCCAATCCGACCGAGACTAGCCTAGCCCAGAATTTTCAACTCTCAAATCCGAAAGTTTTCTGACTTGAAACTTGGCACGAAAAGTCTACCCGTAATGACAAACCCGGTCACTACACATATTTTTTATCATGTTTCACCCCAAGTTTGGAAAATACTCCTTCTTCAGCATATGGCCATCTTGTTGTATTGGGTAAAGCCCCACTTGGATTATGTGTCAATTCAAGGCGAGTCGACTTCTTTTCCTTTCTCGGTGGAGAAGGTCCATACCTTAGAGGCTTCTTACACTAGAATTTTATCCATTCGCTGAATGATACTTCTTGTGTAGTACCCCAAAGATGATGAAAGGCCACAAACAAATATTCGCAAGCTCGAGCAACGTACCTTGCCCTTTTTCATCTGATCCAGTAAGTTCTCTGGCCTCAGGCACCATTTCTTCATAAAGAATACCCAAAATTGGTAAGCCTCCAATAGTATGTAGATCCCATAGAGAAATAGATAATTCCCCGACAGAAGTAAGAAGCGTGTTCATTTTGGGGCACCAAGCTTCACAAAATGCTTGTAAAATATTTGAATTACGATCATAAGTAAAAAGTGATGCATAAACGACATCGTAGATTTGTGTCGTACCCAAGATTTCTTGGCTTCTATCGAGTATGTCTTTAACCCACTCCCAATACCCTGGAATATGATGATACTCTCCTTTGACCATCATCGTGTCCCCCCCAACGTATCTCTCCTTGAATTATACGATGACCTAAGCTTGTAAGGAGAGTTGTTTTGTTTGCATGGTGATGATCTGGTGCTTGGAGGGACCACACTTGGATGACTAACTGGAATGACAGGTTTGCATCAAAGTCCAATTCACCATGAAAAATGGGTTTTTCAAAGAAGGTCACGGACTCACATAC
Source organism: Jaltomata sinuosa (assembly GCA_003996215.1). Classification (NCBI taxonomy): domain Eukaryota; kingdom Viridiplantae; phylum Streptophyta; class Magnoliopsida; order Solanales; family Solanaceae; genus Jaltomata; species Jaltomata sinuosa. Next base: position 71,158 of record QJPP01001585.1, on the reverse strand, counting down.
CGACCATTTAGTGAAGCATGAGTCAAGAATCTGGTTGGCTCCACCCACCTTCAATTTCAACTACCAGGTACCTGAGTTTGGTGGACGGGGAGGTGTAATGTCTGAAAATCGCCATCTCTGCAAACTGCAAAGAACAAAAGAAGCCACTAGAGATAAAACTGGGGCATATAGCGATAGACGCGAGAATCTTGACAAATGAACTCTTTACCATTCTTAGGGTGGGGACAAGTATCCATCCCTTTGTGCCCCAAAAATACTTTTAAATTTACCTTTCATAGGGCGGGGACAAGTATCTATCCCTTGCGCCCCAAGAATACCTTTAAATTTACCTTTCTTAGGGCGGGGACGAGTATCCATCCCTTTTCGCCGTAACATTACCTTTAAATTTACTTTTCTTAGGGCGTGGATGAGTATACATCCCTTTGCGCTGTAACATTACCTTTAAATTTATCTTTCTTAGGGCAGGAATGAGTATCCATCCCTTTGCTCCGTAAGATTACCTTTAAATTTACCTTTAATATGCGGTCTATTTATAGACTTAAGGAGACGGTTACAGATTGTTTTCTATGTGAATTGGGTGAAGCTACGACGGTGGCAACATCTCCTAATAAGATACAAATTTGGAAGAAAATAAATTAGTTGTTTCTATCCTAATACAAGTAAACCAGGGAAAAAGGAGAATACCAAGGAAGTCAAACCCCATCTCTTTTCGTTATATTCTTTCACGTGAGTTTTGTTTTAAAAATAATAATCACACATATATAAAAGGGCTATTTAATTCAAGACCAATATGTTTTTATTGGATATGACATATTTCTTTCGTGAATATTATTGCGATTAAAGCATAAATTTAATATTTTAAGTCTAGTGTTCAAAAGATTAAATATCTCGATAAGTCTTGAACCAGGGGACAATTTGTATACAATAAAATTTTACTAAATATAAATCCGTAGGGTTTATATTAAATTTAAAATATATTAGCCCAAATAAATATTGTTAATTAATATTATTGGATTAATAATTAAGTTCAATAAATACAGATTTAATTAAAGTCAATTTTTATTAGGCTAGTCCATTAATTTGGACTACAAATGATGAACCACTTTGCTAAGCCCAAGATGTCATCTTATTCTAGATGCCCAATTTGGTGTCACGTGTCAAATGACATGGCATGCCAAGTCAAGCGAAGGAGCCGATAGGATCATGCCACATATCAAAATGATGCAACATGCCTAGTGAAATCAAAGACCAATGGAGACTCGCCACGTATACAAAGTGACATATCCCGACCAATCAAATATCGCCATGTCACTCAAATCTGATTGGCCGAAAGAAGTCTGTCTTCACCACAACTCCTCCATCCTACAACTATAAATAGGGGTCCTCCATAATTCAGAAAGGACACCTGAATTCTAACAAGAAGCCAGAGAGAGCTCGTGGATCAAATACAGCAAATTTCTCTACAAGCTACAAGTTCAAGCATTCAAGTTCAAATAAAAGTCAAGATTAAGACGAAGATTCAAGAACAAGCTCAAAAGCCCTTGAATTCAAGAACAAGTCAAGATCAAACTCGTCAAATTCACAAGTCAAGATCAATTCCACCAAATTCAAGATTAAGCTCAACGACCCTTGAATTTACATACTTGAAATGATGAATCAGAAGATTAATAGAGATTGTAACACTCATATATTCAAATCAAATACTATGATTGTTGCGATATTTTCGATCTTGATTATTATTTTCTGCGACTCAAATTTTATTGTCTACAAAGATAAAAATAACTTTCTCGCTATATTTTTTTACAAAAGTATCCTCATTAATTAATTTTAAAAGACGTGAAACATTGAGCATTCTTCCTCCTTACCATGACTTTTTTTTTCATTGTTTTCACAACACTTTACTATCGCAAATCTTGCCAAAACTCCGCCAAAATAAGATATATTTTTATCAAATAAACTTATTTAGAGGATCTAATAGAAAATAATTAAAACCATTTTTATTTTTAGAAAATATTAGTTCTAAAGTAATAAAAAATTATATAACTATTAGTTCTCCTTAGATAATATTAATTATAAATTAAATATGTACTTTTCTTAATTTGGTGCTTAAAAGTAACTTTTAAAAAGATTGGTCAAACATAATATGCTTATAAATACTAGAAAAAAACACCTCTCAAATAAAATGATCAACTACAAACTGTTACTCTCAAAGTATTCCTCTAAAACATATTTTGATAATATAAAATACTTATCAAAATAATAATTTTTAGAAGTAAGGTCAAACAGGAACTTAGCAGTGTTTGGTCATAGATTTTTAAATATTTCTGAGAAATCAGATATGGGTGAAGTTTGGGTTGAAGTTTTAAAATGTGTTTGATCATAGTTTTTGGAAATATATTTCACTTTAAGAAAAATATATGAAACATGACTTATACCAATAAATTCTAAAAACTTTCAAAAATATCCATAAGTTTGGCACAAAATTATTATTTTTATAATGAATTAGATAATACATTATTCTAAAATCATAACACAATAGTTTAATAAAAACTACTAAAAAGAACACTTGTACCCCAAAAAAGAAAACTATTTACCCTCAAATGCCCCATTACTTTCATACCCCTTTTTATCCTACAATGGCATTTATCTAAAAAAATAAAAGCACGGGCTCACACCAGCGCCCACCCTTTTTTTCATATTTGATACCACCATAGTATAATACAGTATATGAATATACTCTGATGCTATCAAAGAGTAACTGAGAAGTGTCTTCATTGAAGGACTACTTCTTCCTCCTTGATACTATCAAAGTATAATCTACTCTGGTGGCATCATCAAAGAGTAATTGAACAGTGTTTTATTGAGGTTTGCTTCAGTCCTTCGATTAAATTACTCAATCATCCATGATATCATTACGGTATATCTATATACTGTCATGGTATCGTTGAGGTATGTTTTAGTTCTTCAATATTTTAATTTAAAAATAATTTTTTTAAAAAAAATCATAATTTAGATACAATTTTTTTTAATTTGTAAAAAGAGAAAAAAAATTATAAAAATATATTTTATGCTTATTTTTTCTCTTAATTGTTTCTTATTTATTTCTTAAAAAAAAACTCCATCCTATATGATACTGACATGATATTAATATATCGATGGAGTATCACAGAGGATTAAGCTCAGTTCTATATGATACCGATAGGATATCAATATACCGATGAAGTATCACAGAGGATTAAGCTCAGTCATATATGATACCGATAGAGTATCAATATATCAACAGAGTATCACAGAGGATTAATTCATAGTAGTGACGTTGACGTCATGTGCGAAATAAGAAAGGAGGAATTGGGCAAGCGGATAAATAGTTTGGACCGCTAGTCCATTAAGCCTAAATAGATTGTGCTGGGTCTATTTTGGGTAAATAATTTTGCAATTGAGTCTAATTTGTGTAGTTTTTCCATAACAAAATTACTAGCTACTACAATTCGTCATAGTACAATTAATTACGAAGATCATCAATGAAAAATAAATAATAATAATGGTAGTAACTAGCTATTCTATATTCTATGAACAATCTTTTCATGGCGAGGATACATTTCCAGATCAATTCACAAAAAATGGTAGATAGGAATTAGTTGGGGTATAAATATATGCGGTTTTTTATAAAATAAAAAATTTTGGAGTAAGTTTTAAAAAATATAAAAAGAAATCAATAGCTAAATTTTGGCTTAAAAATAAGTTTTTAGCAAATGTTGAGATTGACGGTCAAAATTTCCTGAAAACTAGAAATTGTTCAAAGAAATTCCCAAACAGCTTTTGCCAAAACATTTTCAAAAAATCCTTCCAAAATCTATTGTCAAACGGGTTGAAAACAAATGTGATTCCTACTTGAAAAAAGGAATCTTATTTTCTTATTTATGTTATATTAGGGTAAATTCGCTGCTACAGTCACATAAATATTTTCAAGAAAAAGAGAAAAACACATCAAACCTTGCTACTCGCAAATCTTCTTCGGCTTCACTTTTATTCAACTTGGTTTTTGACTTTTTGGATCGAGTAGAAGCCATGAAGAGAGCAAAATTTCAAACCCAAGGCGAAGACACCCAGAGAATTGGCAGATGAAGGTGCGCATGATGCTTCCTCTGAATATTCATTGTGCTACTTGTGCTAATTACCTATACAAAGGCACCAAATTCAATTCCCATGTGGAGAACGTCTTTGGAGAGACCTATTTGGGAATACAAGTCATCAGATTCTATCTCAACTACACAAATTGCTCTGCCGAGATTTTCTATAAGACGAATCCTAAAATTTTTGATTATATTGTTGAGTCAGGTGCAATTTGGGCTCTCCAAGATGAAATAATAGGTGCAGATGCAATCAAGTCATGGAAAAATAGAACCTCCTCAGAATCGAAGAGAGTAATGGCGCTTGCATCTTTAGATGAATTGAAATACTTGAAGTCAAAACAAGCAAGAATAGATTGAATTCTTGAAGCTTTGCAACGTCGATCACATGATCAGTTCTTTTTTTTTATATAAATAACCCCCTTAATTCAATCTTTAGTTTCAAGGTATTTTCATACTCAATGTGTACAAACATGTACCGTACAAGACGCCAATTTCATGTTTATATGTAACATTAGTCAAAAATTAAGATGCTAGTATTATATATTGGAGTTATTCATCCTTCTCTTTTTTGAGTGGCTAAACTGGTATAGTACATTAAAAAGTGAAATCCGAATACATTATTCATGAGACAAAACTAGCAAAATTTTCCTAATAAGTCTTGTACATAATAATAGTTATTAGCAGTAGTCTCTTCATTCATTTAGCCTCAAATGCAATTTTGCTAGTTGGTTCGCTATGTTGCTTAGATAACCCAAGCTACAAAATGAATAAAAAATACAGGTATACCTCCAATCCACCCAACAAAAATGGGTTGGATGATTAATCTTTTAAAAGCAGATCAAATATAAATCATATCCATATTATTTTGAATACTTATGGATAGTCCACCATAAAACTCGAACACTCAAATCCATTCCCCTTGAAACTTCTGTTGTCTGTGCCAGACGCCCGCCTTCCCGTGTCCGCTCTCAAAGAGCATTTGTCCGCAATCATGCTCTAGTTTTTGGAGAAGATTTGATTGGATGTCCACTTAATTTTTTTTTGAAATCAGTCCACTTTATTTCTTTTCCATTTAATTTTTAGGGTTTCACAATTGAAAATTAAAAAGGTGTAGGGTCAGGGACCTTTTTAACATTTTTTAAACATTGACCATTTCTTTAAAATACATTTACCCCCCTCACACTTTTTCTAAAATATACACAATCTCTTTTCTCTCTCCTATACACTCTTGACATTCCCGCTTCTCTCAAGAAAGTTCAGTGTTATTTTTTTTTGTGATTTTTCTTCTCCCCAAATATCACAGCTCCTTCGTCTTCATCCTCAGGTAAGTCATCTCGATCTTCCGACCATTTTAAGGTCCATTTTAATATTTTTTAATGTTTTTTTATTTTATGTGGTGAGATGAATTTGAGATTTTTTTTTTGATATTTCTGATAATTTGAGCATTGGTTTAGTACATTTTTTGTTATTTACTTGTAATTTACTTCATCCTATAACATTTTTGTTATGCATTTGTTATCCTTGCAGTTTAGATTTTAGAAAAAAAATGATTTTTATCAATTTCTGTGCATATAATTTAAGTTTTTTTAAAATTATTCTTCATTGCAATGGTGGTTGCAGCCTATTTTGATAATTTTGATTATGCATATCTCTGTTTTTACTGTTACATATGCATATTCTATTAATAGACTTATGATCGATTAGGATTATTTTTGTATCATAGTTCGCCAACGGCAGAATATATAGATCATAAAGTATAGCTAGAAGTATAGGAGGGAAGACAAGTACTGATTCCAGTGGTAGTAAATGAAAAGTACAAGAAGTTTTAAGGCAATCAAAAAGAAAAAAGTTATAGTCGATGCCACAGAATCAATAAATTACATTGATGAACATATTGAGGAGGGTAGTGATGGTGTTGCTCAGAGCAGTGAGAGATATGTGGCTGAGGGTAGTAGGAGAGATATTTCTTATAACACCTCGAAAATAGACCCAACTTTTAAACTCAGAACTTGCAGAAATTTTTGAACTTCCAGGGATCACGGTCAAGTCCATGAGCCGTGGGTGGCTCCACGAGTAGTGGAAGTGACTCGTGATTCCAGTGACCATCCTCAGGTCTGAGAACCACAAGTCAGTTTCACAGTTCGGGGAAGTTTCCACGGGTCGTGGAACCAACCCGTGGAACTCAGACATAGTGTGATCAGGTTCTCTAATTCCAACGACTTGGTTCTACGACTCGTGGAAGCTTCCATGAGTCATCCTGTTGAGTCATAGGGAACCTTCAGCAGCCTAAAATCTTGGGAAGTTTCCACGAGAAGGAACCATGAGTCATAGACTCCACCCATGGAACCTGAAGCCGAGTTTTAAATCAGCTTTTTCCTACTTAAGTCCCAGGGGTAGTTTAGTCATTACCCATCCTTTTAACTCCTAAATGATGTTATTTTAACTATTTAAAGAAGGATTTTCACCCTCATTAGCCTAAGTTCCTTCTTCTCCCAAAAAGGAAAAGTTCTTCTCCAAGCTCCAAGTTCAAGTCTCCTAAGTCTTTTAAATTCAAGTGGGTTAGCTTCAATCAAGGTATGTGGGTATTCAACAATGGGTTCCTTTCACCATTGTTCCCAAAACCCTCAATTCTTATGTTGAATTATGAACTTGTGAAATTAGAGTTTTGATCTAAATTGGGGAAAACTTATGAACTCAGTTTCTATGCTTAAATTCATGGTTTCTTATTGCTTATTCATGACTTGGTTATGAGCCGTTCATTTGTTTTAAAAGCCCAAAGCTCTAAAGCTGATTTCTAGCATGATTCTATTGAATTGCATGTTTTAAAGAGAAATTTGACATGATTCGATATCATGGCCTTATGTATGTATGAAATTGCATGCCTAATTCTTCAAGTATGAATTTAGAAAAAAGCATGTTTTGGACTATGGCTATGTTAAGCTTCATGAACTTATCATATGAGAATTTGCATGATGCTCGATGTATTTTCATACTTTTCGAACAAGATTTGGCATGATATTGTGCCACTAAGAAATTATGAGTTATATGTACATATTTTGGGAGTAGTATTTAGCATAGAGAGATGAGGGTTCGATTATCTAAGTCCAAAAAATACGTTGCCAGCATAGGTTATAAAATGAAGTGCCTTATGGATTTATAAGAGTGGATCCACATCTTGATAATGGTGTCCTTTGTCTTAGCGGGCATTAGGGTAGCTTTGCCAACTAGGGTTACATAGTTGGGTATGGTGACTCATTTCTTGGCAAAGTTCAAGTCAGCTTTGTTAACTAGGGTTATATAGTTATATTCCATGTAGCTCACATGGTATCATATCGGTTATAAGAAACTCCCATATGAATGCTTTCAAGTTTTTCTAAGCTTTATGAAGTCCTACATCAGAATTTGACTTTTACCTCATGCTTTATCCTTCCATTGTGATATTTGCTTATGATACCCTATTATGTATTAATTTCATCTAAGTACATTTTAAGCATGTTTCCATCATATTTATGCATAATCCACATACTCAGTACATCATATAGTACTGATGCATATCTTGCGCTGCATTCTCTGATGATACAGATTCAGGTGTACCTCCTCAGGCTCGTGGCTAGAGTTTCCCGGCCACTCCCAGACAGTTGTTGGTGAGTCCTCTTAGGTCGAGGACTAGTTTTTTTTTTGCTTGCGTTAGCTTTTTATTTCCGTACTTCGAGTTAGCTAGGGTCTTGTCCTAGAAACTCCTTATGATATGAGTAGAGGCTTTTCAGACATAGACTGTATTTGAATCTCCTCTATATATTGTATTCGTATGTGACTCTCAGACTTATCTATTATGTTTTTCCCTTATTTGGATTTCCGTATTATGCTTCTGCTTATCTTTTGTTATGCTTGAGCATGCTATCACTAAGGGTTAGCTTGGGATCCTTTTGGTCCTAAGTCCTATGTTACGTCTAGGGGGTAACCTTGGTGCATGACAAACTGCCTCGGGGCGTGACAAACTTCGTGAAACCAACTCATGGAATTCAGTCCAGACGGCCAGGCAGAGCATACTATTCAAACCCTGGAGGACATTTTGAGAGCTTGTGTGATTGACTTCAAAGGAAATTGGGATGATAACTTACCTCTTATCGAGTTTTCCTACAACAATAGCTTCACTCTAGCATCCAGATGGCTCCGTATGAAGCACTTTATGGTCGGAGATGTAGATCTCATATTGGTTTGTTTTAGGTAGGTGAAGCAACCTTGATTGGTCCAGATACGGTTCATGAGACTATGGATAAAGTTTGGATTATTAGGGAAAGGTTGAAAACTGCTTAGAGTCGACAAAAATCTTATGCGGATGTGAGGAGAAGAGAGTAGGAATTTGAAGTTGATGATTGGGTTTTCCTAAAGGTGTCACCCATGAAGGGTGTGATGAGATTTGGCAAGAAAAGAAAGCTAAGTCCCTATTTTGTAGGACCTTGTCAGATTTCGAGGAGCATTGGTAGTGTTTCTTATGAGTTGGATTTGCCAACAGAGTTAGAAGCGATTCATCCAGTTTTCCATGTTTCCTTGTTGAAGAAGTGTGTTGGTGATCCGGCCTTGATTGTTCCCTTGGAGGATGTGGGTGTGAAGGATAGCCTCACCTATGAGGATGTTTCCGTGGAGATCCTTGATTGTCAGATTCGGAGATTGAGGAACAAAGAAGTCACTTCGGTGAAAGTCCTTTGGAGGAATCAGCTTGTAGAGGGTGCTACTTGGGAAGCGTAAGAGGCCATGAAGGCCAAATATCCTCATCTCTTTCCTTTCAATTTAGTTCCAGCTTGAGGTACTAGTTTCCTCCTTAGTATGTCCCTCCGATTCTATTCCACTAATTCCTCTCATGATTCTAGCATGTATCCATGTTTTCCGAGGCTAGTTTATCATGTTTTCAAGTTGAAAAGTTCAGTTTCATGTTTGTTCCTTGATTTCCATGTTTTGTTTCTGGTTGGGCTATTTTCTCTTCAGTTTCCCTTGCTTAGTCTTCATTCGAGGACGAATGATCCCAAGGGGGAGATATTGTAACACCCCAGAAATAGACCCAACTTTTAAACTCAGAACTTGCAGAAATTTTTGAACTTCCAGGGATCACGGGTCAAGTCCACGAGCCGTATGTGGCTCCACGAGTCATGGAAGTGAATCGTGATTCCAGTCCTGTAGACCATCCTCAGGTCTGAGATCCACGAGTCATTTTCACGGTTCGTGGAAGTTTCCACGGGTCCTGGAACTCAGACAAAGAGTGATCAGGTTCCCTGATTCCCACGACTTTGTTCTATGACTCGTGGAAGCTTCCACGAGTCATCCTGTTGAGTCGTAGGGAACCTTCAGCAGCCTGAAATCTTGGGCAGTTTCCATAAGAAGGAACCACGAGTCATGGTTAGGCCTATGAGTCGTAGACTCCACCCGTGGAACCTGAAGCCGAGTTTTAAATTAGTTTTTTCCTACTTAAGTCTTAAGGGTAGTTTAGTTATTACCTACCCTTTAAACTCCTAAATGATGTCATTTTGACTATTTCAAGAAGGGTTTTCACCCTCATTAGCCTAAGTTCCATCTCAAATCTTCTTTCTTCTCCCAAAAAGGAAAAGTTCTTCTCCAAGCTCCAAGTCTCAAGCTCCAAGTTCAAGTCTCCTAAGTCTTTTCAATTCAAGTGGGTTAGCTTCAATCAAGGTATGTGGGTATTCAACAATGGGTTCCTTTCACCCTTGTGCCCCAAACTCCCAATTCTTATGTTGAATTATGAACTTGTGAAATTAGAGTTTTGATCTAAATTGGGGAAAACTTATGAACTCAGTTTCTATGCTTAAATTTAGGGTTTCTTATTGCTTATTCATGACTTGGTTATGAGCCATTCATTTGTTTTAAAAGCCCAAAGCTCTAAAGCTAATTTCTAGCATGATTCCATTGAATTGCATATTTTCCAGAGAAATTTGACATGATTAGATATCATGGCCTTATGTATGTATGAAATTGCATGCCTAATTCTTCAAGTATGAATTTAGAAAGAAAAGCATGTTTTGGACTATGGCTATGTTAAGCTTCATGAACTTATCATATGAGAATTTACATGATGCCCGATGTGTTTTCATGCTTTTCAAACAAGATTTGGCATGAGATTGTGCCACTAAGAAATTATGAGCTATATGTACATGCTTTGGAAGTAGTATTTAGCATCGAGCGATGAGGGTTCAATTATCCAAGTCCAAAAACTATGTTGCCAGCATAGGTTATGAAATAAAATGCCCTATGGGCTGATGAGAGTGGATCCACATCTTGATAGTGGTGTCCTTTGTCTTAGCGGGCATTAGGATAGCTTTGCCAACTAGGGTTACATAGTTGGGTATGGTGACTCATTCCTTGGCAAAGTTCAAGTCAGCTTTGGTAACTAGGGTTATATAGTTAGATTCCATGTAGCTCACATGGTCTCATGTCGATTATAAGAAACTCCCATATGAATACTTTCAAGTTTTTCTAAGCTTTATGAAGTCCTACTTCAGAATTTGACTTTTACCTTATTCTTTATCCTTCCATTGTGATATTTGCTTATGATACCCTATTATGCATTAATTTTGTCTAAGTACATTTTATGCATGTTTCCATCATATTTATGCATAATCCGCATACTTAGTACATCCTATAGTAATAATGCATATCTTGCGCTGCATCCTGCGTTGCATCCTCTGATGATGCAGATTTAGGTGTACTTCCTCAGGCTCGTGGCTAGAGTTTCCCGGCCACTCCCAAATAGCTGTTGGTGAGTCCTCTTAGGTCGAGGACTAGTTATGTTTTTTTTGCTTGCGTTAGCTTCTTATTTTCGTACTTTGAGTTAGCTAGGATCTTGTTCTAGTAACTCCTTATGATATGAGTAGAGGATTTTCAGAAATAGAGTGTATTCGAATCTCCTCTAGATATTGTATTTGTATGCGACTCTTAGACTTATCTATTATGTTTTTCCCTTATTTGGATATCCGTATTATGCTTCCGCTTATCTTTTGTTATGCTTGAGAATGCTATGACCAAGGGTTAGCTTGGGATCCTTGTGGTCCTAAGTCCCATGTTATATCTAGGGGGTAACCTCGGGTCGTGACATATCTGAGAGTAGTGGGAGAGATATCTCTGAGGAAGTTAGTGATGAAGATGATGATGAACCCTTGTCCTTGCCACATCGTGCAAGGATCATTTCTGGTGAGAGGTACGATCTTGCGATGCGATTGGATGACTTTGAATTCTTTTCATCTAAAATATCTGTTAAGTCTAGGTTGACATTGCATAGAGAGTTTACACAAGTTCTACAAGATCAAAAGCTTAGGAGAAGATTCAAGAATTCATGCTTTGGTAGTTTAAGGAATTTGCCTCAATTCCTCAAGTTCAATGGACATATAGTCCATTATATACTTTTGCATGGTGTGAAGTATGATGAGATGCAGCATGAGATGTGGTTTTGTGTCAATGACAAGCCTGCTTATTTTAGCTTGAAGGAATTTGTCTTGATTACGGGGTTAAATTATTCATCTTATCCTCGTGAATCAAAATCGGAGAAGGTCTATGAGAATGGTGTAGACTTTTACAAAAAGGTTATAAAAAATAAAAATATTACAGAAGCAAAGTTATTGCAGCTGGTTAGAGGAGGAAGGTTGGACAAGGATGACAAGTTCAAATGCTATTTGGTGTGATTCTTACACTCAATTTGTAATGACCGAATCCGTCGTTATTTCAGGAACCATGACGTCATGAAATTTCAAAATGAACCAAAATATTTTTGGTATAAAGTGGGGTGATGGGATGGAAAATTTTAGATTTTTGGAAATTATCTGGGCTGACGTCACTCTGCTATAGCAGTATTTTATCCGCTATAGCGGAACCGCTATGGCAGAAGGCCATTTGCTATAGTGGAAAGATGGGAGGCAGTAGCCTCAGAACGAGTTTTATTAAAAGATTTCTCCTCCTCAGTTGAGAAAAATACGAGGGTTTCTCCAAAAAACCTCTAATGCTTCTCCAGGCCTTGGGAACCATGAGTAGGAAAGACTATGGCTGAAGGAATGTGAAAAAGCAGATTCTAGGACCATCATTCAGCCGGGAACACCTTCACGAAGCCAGAAATGCATCCTTGCAGCTGCTTGGCATCTAGGTAGGCTAGGTTTCTTCTAAGAGTAGATTGACCGCTTTAATTTTTTTATTATTGTATAGAAAGAAAGGGAGAATCCACAGTTAGGCCTTCGAGCACGGAGTCTAGAAGAAGTTGTTGGTTTGTTGGATTAGTTTGGAAATGGTAGAATAGGGATAGGATGTTGTGATACTCTAGGCATTTCTTAAATTGTGTGGTTTTGCTAATAAAAATGCGGGAACTAGAACGTCGAGAGGTTCGGGAACCGGAAAGGGGTTAGTAATTAACGATGTGTAAGGAACGGAAGTTCCGGAACTAATTGGTATAATTAGGATATTCATTGGCTGTGTTCTAAGGCGGAGAAAGGTTTTCCCGGGTTGTATTTGGTCCTAGGAAGAGGGTCAGGAACAAATGTAATTAACTGCATGTTTAAAAAGGGGAGAACCGAGGTTAGCCTTCGGACGGGATTGGACAGTTCATTGTGTAATTGGAATAGGGTAGGTGATGATTATTGATTCTTGTATGCATTGTAGGTCAGTATACCTTGATCTAAGTATTTGTATGAGATGCATTGCTTAAGGAATGATTAGGAATGTCTAAGAGTCTGGTGATCAGTCTTGTGAGATGAACCTACTATATTTTCTTGTTGCTTTACAAGTGTTGTTTGTTCATTGTTTGTGACTGTGGATTTCTGTGCGACATTCGGTTGGCTCGGGTACCATGCCTGGTACGAGAAACACTAACGGTTGGCTCAGGTACCATGCCTGGTATGAGAAATACTAACGGTTGGCTCAGGTACCACGCCTGGTACGGGATATACTAACAGTTGGATTGGGTACCATGCCTGGTACGAAATAACACTAACGGTTGGCTCGGGTACCACGCCTGCTACAGATTTACTTATTGCATTGCATTGTGTAATTGATTTGGTTCCATGAATGGATCGGGCTGTGCTTATAAATTGTGCTATTACATTTGGTCTTGGTATATGCCAGGTTATTATGTTGATTATTAGTTGGTCTTGGTGTAGATCGGGTTTTGCCATGTTAACACCTAGATGTTTTAAGGGGATCTGGGTTGGTCTGGACCATGTAAAAGAGGTTATAAGTTCACAAATTATTGTCATTAAGTATACTACTAGCGGTCAGGAATGGTTGTGGTTAATAAGTTAAGGGTGGGTCTTGATATAGACTGGGGTAGTCTGTTGAATACTTAGGCGTAGATGGAGGATCCTTGGAGGGTCCGGGTTATGTGATGTAAAAAGGGATTTAGATGTAACTCTGTTGTTTTCATTAAGGGTGTCAATGGTAGGATTCTATACAATTGGTATATTGGGAGGAAGACTGAGAGTCTGGGGTGTAGTTACTGGTTAATATAAACAGGTTGAAAAGTTGTCCTAAAGGTTCTGGAAAGGTCCGGACAATGTTAGGTAAGGCTACGGGCATAAGTAGTTTGGTGGGGCAGTTGATCGGATTAAGTCTGGATATTTAGTCAAGGTAGTTGACTGGGGTAAAGGTTAAAGAGAGACTTGGGAAGTCTAGGCGACAAGGCGACTTGAGAATTCTAGTTATGAGTGAGACTTGAGAAGTCCTAGATGTCAGGGTCAAGGTTAGGATGGTGGAGTTGGCAGCGAAAGGTTAGGAAGGTCGGTTCCAGAAGGGGGGGATTGATAAAAGAGATGTTGAAATGGGTGGAACATTTACCTTTTGCATTTTATCTTGATTTTTATATGATGGTAGAAGTGAATTCGGGTCAGTCGATGATGCCTACCAGTACGCGTATTTGTACTGATTCTACTCTTGCTATACTTTTTTGGGTATAGTCTGGTTGCAGGGTTGGTGATATTTCACAGGTTCAGGATTGCGGTGATCTTCCAGCAGCTCGTACTTCCTTCTATGGTGGGAGTTGTGTCCATCTTATGTTATAAGCTCATATTATAGAAGCTCTTGTACCGGTTTAGACTAGGTTCTGGGGAGGTGGTGTTGCATTGTTAGTAAATTTCCTCAAGTTCTGAAGGTTGTTATTTTTAGAAAGTTGTTGTATAAAAAATTTCCAAATGTTATAAAAGGATTTATCATGTATAAAAGGGACTTACTTAATGGTTATTTCCTTTTTTGCTTTGCCTGTTGGTTCCGGTGGTAAGGGTTCTCCTATCTAGATGGATTAGAGTAGGTGCCCGCACGGTCCGGTAGTTGGGTCGTGACACAATTTTACTTGCAAGAGATTCATCAAAGATTATGTACGCACACCTTATCAAGATGGTGGATTCTTTGAAGTTTTTTGAGAGGTACCCTAGTAAGCAAAAAGAAGCATATCTTGAGAAGAAAAAAACATCGCACGCTCTTTACAACTTTCTCTGAGCATTTATGGTATAGATTATCAACCATTTAATCAGTTTATTATAGATCATTATTTATTCATGCACTGTATCATAGACTGACTGTGATCTATTTATTCTTATTTTGATATATACGAAGCTTTTTTCAATCTTGAAAGAGGTGTTAGAAAATCAAAGGATGTCCCTCTTTCCATTTCCAGGATCCATAGATGGCACACCTCAAAATGCAATAAGATTAATGAAGGTGATCCATTTTGTCATCTTGTTACATTTTTCTATTTGTAATTACATTTGCTTAATATTTATATTTTTTTATTATAGATTATGCACCCGTACCTCATCCCCATTGTACGTGAAATAAAGCAGAATTACATGAAAACATTTCATCCATTCATGAAATAAGTGAAGGATCAGTACATCGATGCCTTAAAGGTTGATTTGCATGGGGTGACTGTCATAACTTCAAACAGTCGAGATGTGTCTGATGACCATAATTTGGGTGGTAATCATGTCTCAACACATCTTACTCCTCGTGAGGAATTGAGTAGGGAAAAACACCGGTGAATAATTCGAATAAGCAAAAATTGCATGAGCGTGTATCATTGCTTGAAGATTTTGTGAAGGACATTCTTGCCTACGTCAATAAGGAGAGATTGAGGAGGAATGAGAATAAAAACAACAAGAAGAAAAAGAAGACGCTAGAACAAAAATAAGGTAATGTACTTGACCTTTTGTTATTTTTATTATTTTTCCTATACTATGTTGTTAATCCTGTTCAAATATAGTGCATGTGGACAGCTCCTCTGATCTTTCAGACCAGCTGAACCTTGAAGATGATGTCAGTGTTATTGATGCTCAAGATAAAGAGGTGGACCAAAATAGCAAAGGCATTGATGAGGTGCTCCTTGAAGCAGCAGCTATGAATCTGAATTCAGTTCTTGTTCAAACAAATATGGTAGAAGAGGAGGAGGAAGAGCCAAAGAGAAGGTGGATGAGGAGGAAGAAAACAAAGAAAATGATGATCAAGAAGAAGAAAATGTTGATAAAGCAGAAGAAAAGAAGTAAGAAAAAGAAGAAGTAAAGAAGGCAGTAGAATTAGAAGAGAAGGAAGAGGAGAAAAAAGATGAGGAAGAAGAGAAGAAGCATGAAGAAGAGAAAGAAAAGGCAGAGAAAGAGAAAGAACAAGAGGAAGAGGCAGAAGAAGAAAACAAGGAAGTTGAGCTAGAAGAAAAGGAAGAGGAGAAAAAAGATGAGGCAGAAGATGAGGAGGATGAGGAAAAGAAAGAAAAGGAAGAAGAAGAGGAGAATGAAAAGGCTAATGAGGAAGAAGAAAAGAAAAATAAATATGATGAAGTTGTGATGGACATTGTTGATGAGATCAACAATTTTGAAATGAATGATGAAACAAAAGAGTTGATAATTTATATTTGGATTATATTTTTTATTTGAAATGTTGAGACAATGATGTTTCATAGCTTTGAAAGAATATTTTAACAGATTCTTTGATAATAGTTTATAAAAACTGTTATTGAATGTTTAGAATTGTAATGACTCTTCCGGTCATTTCCGCGTATACTCTTTCCTTGTACTGTTAGAGCTTTCCTATAGCAGCCCCAAGTCATTTATGGTGAGACCGGTGGTTCGGTGCCCTGGCCGTTCGTTTGGTCCTTATGGTCGTTCCCCTATTTTAGAGCTGAGCCGTAGAAGCTGAGTATCGAAATCGTGCGATGATTTGTGTTCGTATAACCTTAACCTTCGTTCCGTATCAAAGGTTTGCAAGCCTAAATTTGAGAATTTTATTAATATCGCGTGTATTTGAAAATATTTTATTTGAAAGTTGAATTTGGTAAAAAGTTATATTTTTATTACTGTTTTTAAAATATTTTAAAGGTCTATAAAAAATACTTTTGTTATGATATAATTGTGTATGTATTTATTTATAAGGTTTTTATACATTGTAATATTTTAACGGAGATAGTAAATTTAGTTATGTTGAAAATTATTATTATAATATAGTAGGTTTTATTTGAAATAATTTTCTATGAATTATGGTATATTTAAAAAGTTATATATATTTTACCACGAATCTATGTAATACCCGAGAACTTACGTAATGGATAAGAAGGAGGGTGTTGACACCCCCTCCACGTGTAATTAAGGAAAGGTGGCAGCAATTAAGTTGGTTAAGTGGAGGTGTCATCATTTGATCAAAGTGGTCATGTTACCATTTAATTAATAATAATAAATATATTAGAGCCTTTCTTTATGTAGCATATGTGACGTTTTGTACATATATATATATATATATGTCACCAGCAACTTTTATCTTGAAAATTCTTTAATAGCATGTTAGTTTATAACATATTCAAAAGTACTTGTATATATTCAATTGATGAAAAATATCTTGTGGAAAGAAATTATTTTGACGCGATATTCGATCCTCGAAGGCAAAATCGATCATCTACGTCAAGTTATTCAAGCTTAAATTTGAGTTTGAATTCATTTCGGAGCTTCTCGGAGCGGTTTAAGCTTGGACATCTTCATCCTAGCAGCTTGTCATCGGACGACATGTAGGTTACGATTTATTTTCCCTAGACTCCGCATATATAGGATAAAATTGTATTAATGGGCATCCTTGGGTTAGGTTTATTAGGTTGGTACCACAGACCTTGACCGCTTTATTCATGTCCGCCTACTTTTGTTCCTCCGATGCTTGTAATACTTGCCGATATATTTTATTTACATTTGTAGTCCTGTGAGGCCCTGTTGACTCTGGAACATAGGAGGTGGGTTATTGGGAATGTCCGCGAGTCCCGGGCATAGAATTATCCTTCTAGGCTGGTTATGCTTGCTGAGTAGCTATGGGCCTGTGCAGGGTCGATAGGTTGATTGTGAGCTGCTGGGCAGCTATTGTGTTTGATCATACAATTTTCATGCATATAAAGAGGTTTTATCCATGTTTTACAATGATATTCCCTTCGGGCCTACTGGCACTATTTTCTAAACCTTGCATGGCCTCGGGGTCGCATTTTTGATGGAAATGAATTGGAAATGATTTGGTTTAACTTGTGAATATTTTTGGGTAAAAGAAGGTAAAATTATAATTTATATCACCAGTTTTACGATTAATGCTAGACTCGGCAGGGCCGGGGTGCTAGTTGAGTTTTCTTGCTACTGGAGATGATTTTAGCCTCGGTCGGACCGAGCAACTGAGATGACTTTCTACTATTTAGACCCGGTTATGCCCGGGCACCCTTGGAGGGGTTTTTGAGATATTTTCCGACTACTTTAGTCCTGGACAGGGTCTGGGCATGAATAGTCAAGACTGGGTCTTTATCTTGAATTCGGACTTGCTTCCGGATGACATGTCTTGATACTGAGTTTTAGTATGTGGTCTAGGACCTCCATGGACCTTGCCATCTGGGCCTGGGGATTTGGGCTGCGTGTGCCGGAGGGGTTTATTAGATCGGGTGTCGCCTTGGGGTGCTTCTGTTCTGTTTGTGAAGAAGAAAGATAGGTCGATGCAGATGTGTATTGATTACCGGCAGCTGAATAGGGTGATAGTGAAGAATAGGTATTCGGTGTCGAGGATTGATGAGTTGTTTGATCAGCTTCAACGTTCAGTCGTGTTTTCAATGATTGATTTGAGGTCCGGCTACCATCAGTTGAGGATTAGGGTGGAGGATATCCCTAAGACAGCATTCAGGACACGTTATGGCCATTATGAGCTCCTGGTGATGTCTTTTGGGTTGACTAATGCCCCTGCAGCCTTTATGAACTTGATGCACAGGGTTCTTGGCCCGTTTGGACTCATTTGTGATAGTTTTTATAGACGATATCTTGGTATACTTGCGTAGTAGAGATGAGCATGAACAACACTTGAGGGTTATACTCCAGACTTTGAGAGATCATCGGCTTTATGCCAAGTTCTCAAAGTTTGAGTTTTGGCTTGAGTCAGTTGCATTCCTAGGGCTCGTGGTGTCTAAGGATGGGATTAGAGTTGATCTGGGAAATATTTCTGCGGTTTGTGATTGGCCTAGACCTACTACGGCTACTGAGGTCCACAACTTTATTGGGTTAGCAGGCTACTACATACGATTCATTCAGGGATTTTCTTCCATAGCAGCACCCTTGACTATGCTAACTAGGAAGGATGTCCCATTTCAGTGGTCGGATCAGTGCGAGGATAGCTTTCAGAGGCTTAAGGCCTTATTGACTTCCGCTCCTGTTTTAACTTTGTCGATTGAGGGTCAAGGCTTCTCCGTGTATTGTGATGCTTCCGGGGTCAGTCTTGGTTGTTTGTTGATGAAGCAGGGTCGAGTGATAGCATATGCGTTGAGACAGCTAAAGGTTCACGAGCGCAACTACCCCACTCATGACTTGGAGTTGGCGGTGGTAGTCTTAGCGCTTAAGATCTGGAGGCACTACTTATATGGAGTTCACTGTAAGATATTCACTGATCACCATAGTCTTCAGTACATCACGAGTCAGCGAGAGCTGAACTCGAGGCAGAGGAGATGGGTCGAGTTACTAAAGGACTATGACTTCACCATTCTGTATCATCCGGGTAAGGCAAACGTGGTAGTGGATGCCTTGAGATGGAAGGCAGTGAGTATGGGCAGCCTAGCTTCTCTCTCAGTTTTAGAGCGACCGTTGGCCTTGGACATTCAGTCCTTGGCTAACTGTTTGGTTAGGCTTGACTTGTCAGATCCTAGCAGAGTTCTCGCTAGCATCGAGGTTCATTCTACCTTGATTGATCAGATTCAGAGCCATCAGTTTGAGGATCAGCAATTGTGTGATTTTCATGATTAGGTTATTCAGGGTGAGGCTAGTCGGGCTACTCTAGATTCAGATGGGGTTCTGAGGTTTGATAAGTCGCCTTTGTGTTTTGAGGGTTGGTGATTTGATTCAGTTGATTCTTTGTGAGGCACATTGTTCTAGGTACTCCATTCATCCTGGCACAACAAAGATGTATAGAGATTTGAGGCAGCTTAACTAGTGGAGTGGTATGAAGCGGGGCGTAGCGTAGTTTGTATCTCGGTGCTTGAACTGTCAGCAGGTGAAGTTCAAGCACATGAGACCTGGCGGTTTGATACAGCGACTTCCCATTCCTGAGTGGAAGTGGGAAGTGATTACTATGTATTTCATAGTTGGTTTGCCACGCACTTCCAGGGGTTTTGACTCCATTTGGGTGATTGTTGATCGGCTTGCTGACTAAGTCATCACACTTCTTTATGGTTCAGACCACTTACAGTGCAGAGAGGTTAGCTCAGATTTACCTTTGGGAGGTTGTTCGGTTGTACGGGGTCCCAGCTTCTATCATTTCAGACCGCGGCACTCAGTTCACATCTCAGTTTTGGAGGGCTATTCAGCGAGATTTGGGTACAGAGGTTCAGCTTAGTACTGCTTTTCACCCTCAGACATATGGCCATTCTAAGAGGATCATTCAGGTCCTGGAGGACATGCTTCGGGCCTGTGTTCTTGACTTTGGGGGTTTGTGGGATCAGTTTGTGCCTTTGGCAAAGTTCGCTTATAATAATAGTTTTCATTCGAGCATTGACATGGAACCTTTCGAGGCTTTGTATCGTAGGCATTGCAGATCACCGGTTGGTTGGTTTGATGATTTTGAGTCTAGGCCACAGAGAACAGATTTGCTTCGAGATTCTTTAGACCGAGTCCGAGTGATTCAGGTACTTCCTTGTCCATGACTTTCGAGGACAAAATTACTTTTTAGTAGTGGATGATGTAATGACTCTTCCGGTGATTTCCGCATGTACTCTTTCCTTGTACTGTTAGAGCTTTCCTATAGCAGCCCCAAGTCATTTATGGCGAGACTGGTGGTTCGGTGACCTGGCCGTTCGTTTGGAACTTATGGTCATTCCCCTATTTTAAAGCTGAGCCGTAGGAGCTGAGTATCAAAATTTTGATGATTTGTGTTCGTATAACCTTAACCTTCGTTCCATATCAAAGGCTTGCGAGCCTAAATTTGAGAATTTTATTAACATCGCGTGTATTTGAAAATATTTTATTTGAAAGTTGAATTTGGTAAAAAGTTATATTTTTATTACTGTTTTTTAAAATATTTTAAAGGTCTATAAAAAATACTTTTGTTATGATATAATTGTGTATGTATTTATTTTATAAGGTTTTTAGACATTGTAATATTTTAACAGAGATAGTAAATTTAGTTATGTTGAAAATTATTATTATAATATAGTAGGTTTTATTTGAAATACTTTTCTATGAATTATGGTATATTTAAAAAGTTATATATATTTTACCACGAATCTATGCAATACCCGAGAACTTACGTAATGGATAAGAAGGAGGGTGTTGACACCCCCTCCACGTGTAATTAAGGAAAGGTGGCAGAAATTAAGTTGCTTAAGTGGAGGTGTCATCATTTGATCAAAGTGGTCATGTTACCATTTAATTAATAATAAAAAATATATTAGAGCCTTTCTTTATGTAGCATATGTGACGTTCTGTACACACACACACACACACACACACATACAGCACACAACACACACACATAATATATAGTATATTTTTATATATAATATATATATATATATAATTAATATATATATATATATATATCACCAGCAACTTTTATCTTGAATATTCTTTAATAGCATGTTAGTTTATAACATATTCAAAAGTACTTGTATATATTCAATTGATGAAAAATATCTTGTGGAAGGAAATTATTTTGACGCGATATTCGAACCTCGAAGGCAAAATTGATTATTTACGTCAAGTTATTCAAGCTTAAATTTGAGTTTGAATTCATTTCGGAGCTTCTCGGAGCGGTTCAAGCTTGGACATCTTCGTCCTAGCAGCTTATCATCGGACGACAGGTAGGTTACGGTTTATTTTCCCTAGATTCCGCATATATAGGATAAAATTGTATTAATGGGCATCCTTGGGTTAGGTTTATTAGGTTGGTACCACAGACCTTGGCCGCTTTATTCATGTCCGCCTACTTTTGTTCTTCTGATGCTTGTAGTACTTGCCGATATATTTTATTTACCCTTGTGGTCCTGTGAGGCCCTGTTGACTCTGGAACATAGGAGGTGGGTTATTGGGAATGTGCGTGAGTCCCGGGCATAGAATTATCCTTCTAGGCTGGTTATGCTTGCTGAGTAGCTATGGGCCTGTGCAGGGTCGATAGGTTGATTGTGAGTTGCTGGGCAGCTATTGTGTTTGATCATACAATTTCCATGCATATAAAGAGGTTTTATCCATGTTTTACAACGATTTTGGCTTCGAGCCTACTGGCACTATTTTCTAAACTTTGCATGGCTTCGGGGTCCCATTTTTTATGGAAATGAATTGAAAATGATTTAATTTAACTTGTGAATATTCTTGGGTAAAAGAAGGTAAAATTATGATTTATATCACCAGTTTTACGATTAACACTAGACGCGGCAGGGCCGGGGTGCTAGTTGAGTTTTCTTGCTACTTGTGATGATTTTAGCCTCGGTCGGACCGAGCACCTGAGATGACTTTCTACTGTTTAGATCCGGTTATGCCCGGGCACCCTTGGAGGGGTTTTTGAGATATTTTCCCACTACTTTACTCCTGGACACGGTCTGGGCATGCATAGTCGAGATTGGGTCTCTATCTTGAACCCGAACTTGCTTCCGGATGACATGTCTTGATACTGAGTTTTAGTATGGGGTCTGGGACCTCCATGGACCTTGCCATCCGGGCCTGGGGCTTTGGGTTGCGTATGCCGGAGGAAGGGTATACGGCGGAGTAGAGGTATACGGGCAGTGTCTTTCCATGTAACCTACCTCCTGGGCTGGATCGGCACCGGAGGAGGTACATACAGAGATACCATTTCACTTAAGATCTTCATGCATCATATCATTCATTGTTTGAGGCTCCACCCTTGTTTGTTGATTGTACGCTCCGGTAGTATGGGATGACAGAGGGTTTGTTTTCACTTGTTTGTGTTCCTCGGTTGTATGGGCGGCCGGGGGACTGTAGGTAGACTCTTGTTATTTACTAACATAATTGTTCCCTATTATGGCTAAGTATGAAACTGGTTACTTCTAGGCTGTTAGTTTCTGGATTTGGGATTGATATGATTAGTTGAGTTTGATTCCTGTATCTGAGCATGCCTATCATTACTCTTTCCCTCTTCCTCTTACACTTGAGGTTACCGGTATACCGTCCATTTCGTAAACTTATTATGTATACACTGTTATTGCAAGGACCCCAGGTGCATTTTTTATTACTTTCACTTGTGCCTATGGTGTATATATTCTGCTTACTGGCCTCATATGTGGTTCTGTTGACTTCCCTCTGGGCTAGTTCCTGTGTACCTTTTGTTGATTTCTGTGACTACTTGCTTCTATTCTGTCTGTTACTATGCTTTTATCTTATATATGCCCAATCGGCCTATGATACCTACTGGGTACCTTATGCTTCGCATTTGGTGCTCACCCTACCCCCTACATCTTTTGGTGCGGATCCTAGCGTGGGTCGTCGCTGCTAGATCGTTGTGATTCGTGATCGGATATCTTTTGGAATTACTTCAGACTGAGGGTGAGCTCTTGGCGACCGGATCTTAGCTTTAGTTTATCTTTTGCTTTATGTACTCTATTACCATTCGGAGACATCTGTATACGCTATTTTGGATCGTTTGTACTCCTTATATGTAGTTCTGGCTCTATACTATGATACCAGGTCTTGGGGTTTGGTTTATTTTCCGCATATGTATATATATATATTCTTGTTATCTATTCTCTTCATCTTGTTCCTTTACTTTTGCTTATTAAACTATTCTTCCGCTTATTTGTTAGATAGTAGCCCATTACTAACTGTCCTTGGCTACGAGAATTAGTTCACCTACTGGGGGGTTGTAGGTACCATCATGACCAAGAAATTGGGTCGTGATAGCTTGGTATCAGCGCCTAGGTTCACCGGTGTCATCGGTATGGGAGCCAATGTCTAGTAGAGTCCTGCGGATCGGGGCGGAGACATCCGTACTCAATATTTGGGAGGCTACAGTGACATCTTAGGAAATACAACTCTTTCATTGCTTCTGTATCGTGCGTAGGACCCTTGAAGTTTCTGAAATTTCATTTTTTCTACTTCATTCTTCCGTAGATGGTTCGTACAAGAGCATCGGCATCAGGTGGAGATGGGCCTCTGACTCCAGCTATGAGTCGAGGACGCCCCCGAGCAAAGTCACCTGCTAAAGCTGCTAGAGTTGAGGTAGAGCCTGAGCAGCATGTGGATCGGGGGGCAGCCCAGGTACCACCAGCTCCAGTACCAGCTCCAGTACCCACTTCTATGCCAGCTTCAGCCCCAGCTCAGTCTTCAGATATTCGGGGTTTACTATTAGAGCTCTTGGGTGTGATTGGAGGGCGGACTTCTGAGGTAGCACAGACATCCGCTCATGGGGCAGCCCTGGGTGCACAGAGTGCAGGAGCGCAGCCTGCTACTATGGCTCCCCGTGCGGAGGTCATTATGGTCCCATTAGTTTCACATCCTCTTGCTCCTCGCCCAGCTATGACAGAGTCAGAGTAGAAGGCGTTGGGTAGGTTTTTGAGATTAGCACCTCCGAGGTTTGCTGGTACTTCTGGACAGGACCCACATGACTTTATTACTACCTGTGAGGAGATATTTCATCATTTGGGTTTGTTAGAGACTCACCGGGTTGGGTATACTACCTATCCGCTGAAGGGCCCTGGGAATTTATGGTAGAGGTCCCAGGTTGCTTACAGACCACCATCGTCACCTCCTTTGACTTGGTCTGAGTTTATGAGGCCTTTATGGCTAAGTTCTTGCCTCAGAGTGATCGTGAGCCTCGTCCGGAGCATTTTACTAGGCTTATGCATGGGCACATGTCTATATCTTAGTATGAGACCCGTTTCCATCAACTTGCTCCATTTTGGGCTATGATTATTCCTACTGAGCCAGACAGGGTTCACAAATTTGTTTATGGGTTGCGGATGGAGCTGAGAGAGCCAGCTGAGATATTAGTTGCTAGTGGTCGATCATTTCAGACTATCGCAGACTATGCCCGTACTGTGGAGGACTTACAGCAACATGATCAGGGGTACAGAGATAAGAGGCCTCGACATCAAGGTGGCTACAGTGGTTCCAGATATGGTGGTAGAGGTTCAGGCCAGTGGGCCCGGGGTTATCAGCCTCTGCAGCACCAGGGTCAGTCCAGCCGACCAGTTTAGGCTTCCCTTCAGACTTCCAGTAGTACCCAGTTCGAGCAAGGTCAGAGCAGCCATCAGGGCTATAGCGGTCAGTCTTCGAGGGGTACAACTTCTGGGGCATCAGGCCGTGGTGGCCATACGGGTTTCGCTGGTTCATCTGGGCCGACTAGGTGGTCAAGGGCTTGTTATACTTGTGGTGTGATTGGTCACTTCGCTAGAGATTGCCCCCAGCAGGGTACAGTTCAGCCAGCCGAGTCATTGCGAGCAATTCATCCTCTAGTTAGAGGGGGTGGTGGTCAGGGTAGAGGTGGTGCTCCGCGCGGCAGAGCAGGTGGTAGGGATGGCGGCCAGGTAGGTGGAGGTCATCGTCAGTTTTACGCGGTCCCTAGGAGACCGGAGGCAGAGGCCTCAGATGCTGTGATCACATGTACTATTTCTGTGTGCCATCAGTCTGCTATGACTTTATTTGGTCCTGGATCCACTTGTCAATATGTATCTGCCTACTTTGTGCCTAGTTTGGGGTTGGCTAGTGAGCCATTATCTGTTCTTATTTCTATTTCGACCATAGTAGGATATTCTTTAGTAGTGGATCGAATTGTGAGATCTTGTATGATATCTATTGGTGATTCAGAGACTTGGGGTGATTTGATGATCCTTGATATGCTAGATTTTGATGTGATACTGTGCATGGACTGGTTATCCCCTCACCGTGCGGTTTTGGATTGTTATGCCAAGACCATTACCATAGACGTGCCCGGTGTATCCCCGATTGTGTGGCAGGGTTCTGTTAGCCATGCACCGTCTGGGATCATCCTTGTCTTCGAGCTAGGAAGTTGATTTCTCGTGGGTGTTTAGCCTATCTAGCATATGTCCGAGATACTAGTGCTGACCTTACGTCTCCTGAGTCTATTCCTGTGGTTAGAGACTTCCTTGATGTATTTACTACCAACCTGTCAGGCCTTCCACCTTTAAAAGATATTGATTTTGCTATTGAGTTAGAGCCGGGCACCAAGCCCATTTCTATTTCTCCTTACTGTATGGCTTCGACTGAGTTGAGGGAGCTTAAGGAGTAGCTCCAGAATCTTTAGCTAAGGGGTTTATTAGACCGGGTGTCGCCTTGGGGTGCTTCTGTTCTGTTTGTGAAGAGGAAAGATAGGTCGATGTGGATGTGTATTGATTACCGGCAGCTGAATAGGGGGATAGTGAAGAATAGGTATCCGATGTCGAGGATTGATGACTTGTTTGATCAACTTCAGTGTTCAGTCGTGTTTTCAAAGATTGATTTGAGGTCCGCTACCATCAGTTGAATATTAGGGTGGAGGACATCCCTAAGACAGCATTCAGGACACGTTATGGCCATTATGAGTTCCTAGTGATGTCCTTTGGGTTGACTAATGCCCCCGCAGCCTTTATGAACTTGATGCAAAGGGTTCTTGGCCCGTATTTTGACTAATTTGTGATAGTTTTTATAGATGATATCTTGGTATACTCGCGTAGTAGAGATGAGCATGAGAAGCACTTGAGGGTTATACTCTTGACTTTGCGAGATCATCGGCTTTATGCCAAGTTCTCAAAGTGCGAGTTTTGATTTGAGTCAGTTGCATTCCTAGGGCACGTGGTGTCTAAGGATGGGATTAGGGTTGATCTGGGAAATATTTTTGCGGTTTGTGATTGGCCTAGACCTACTACTGCTACTGAGGTACGCAACTTTATTGGGTTAGCAGGCTACTACAGACGGTTCGTTCAGGGATTTTCTTCAATAGCAGCACCCTTGACTATGCAGACTAGGAAGGATTTCCCATTTCAGTGGTCGGATCAGTGCGAGGATAGCTTTCAGAGGCTTAAGGCCTTATTGACTTCCGCTCCTGTTTTGACTTTGTAGATTGAGGGTCAGGGCTTCTCTGTGTATTGTGATACTTCTGGGGTCAGTCTTGGTTGTGTGTTGATGAAGCAGGTTCGAGTGATAGCTTATGCGTTGAGACAGCTAAAGGTTCACGAGCGCAACTACCCCACTCATGACTTGGAGTTGGCGGTGGTAGTCTTAGCGCTTAAGATCTGGAGGCACTACTTATATGGAGTTCACTGTAAGACATTCACTGATCACCATAGTCTTCAGTACATCACGAGTCAGCGAGAGCTAAACTCGAGGCAGAGAAGATGGTTCGAGTTACTAAAGGACTATGACTTAACCATTCTCTATCATCCGGGCAAGGCAAACGTGGTAGTGGATGCCTTGAGCTGGAAGACAGTGAGTATGGGAAGCCTAGCTTCTCTTTCAGTTTCAGAGTGACCGTTGGCCTTGGACATCCAATCCTTATCTAACTGTGTGGTTAGGCTTGACTTGTCAGATCCTAGCAGAGTTTTCGCTAGCATCGAGGTTCATTCTACTTTGATTGATTAGATTCAGATCCATCAGTTTGAGGATCCGCGGTTGTGTGACTTTCGTGATTAGGTTATTCGGGGTGAGGCCAGTCGGGCTACTCTAGATTCAAATGGGGTTCTGAGGTTTGATAAGTCGCCTTTGTGTTTTGAGGGTTGGTGATTTGATTCAGTTGATTCTTCGTGAGGCACATTGTTCTAGGTACTCCATTCATCCTGGCACAACAAAGATGTATAGAGATTTGAGGCATCTTTACTAGTGAAGTGGTATGAAGCGGGGCATAGTGGAGTTTGTATCTCGGTTCTTGAACTGTCAGCAGGTGAAGTTCGAGCACATGAGACCTGGCGGTTTGATGTAGCGACTTCCCATTCCTGGGTGGAAATGGGAAGTGATTACTATGGATTTCATAGTTGGTTTGCCACGCACTTCCAGGGGTTTTGACTCCATTTGGGTGATTGTTGATCGGCTTGCTGACTAAGTCATCACACTTCTTTCTGGTTCAGACCACTTACAGTGCAGAGAGGGTAGCTCAGATTTACCTTTGGGAGGTTGTTTGGTTGTACGGGATCCCAGCTTCTATCATTTCAGACCACGACACTCAGTTCACATCTCAGTTTTGGAGGGCTATTCAGCGAGATTTGGGTACAGAGGTTTAGCTTAGTACTGCTTTCCACCCTCAGACAGATGGCCATTCTGAGAGGACCATTCAGGTCCTGGAGGACATTCTTCGGGCCTGTGTTCTTGACTTTGGGGGTTTGTGGGATAAGTTTGTGCCTTTGGCAAAGTTCGCTTATAATAATAGTTATCATTCGAGCATTGACATGGAAACTTTTGAGGCTTTGTATCGTAGGCGTTGCAGATCACCGGTTGGTTGGTTTGATGATTTTGAGTCTAGGCCATAGAGTACAGATTTGCTTCGAGATTCCTTAGACTGAGTCCGAGTGATTCAGGTACTTCCTTGTCCTTAACTTTCGGGGACAAAAGTTCTTTTTAGTAGTGGATGATGTAATGACTCTTTCGGTCATTTCCGCCTATACTCTTTCCTTGTACTGTTAGAGCTTTCCTATAGCATTCCCAAGTCATTTATGGTGAGACCGGTGGTTTGGTGCCCTGGCCATTCGTTTGGTCCTTATGGTCGTTCCCCTATTTTAGAGCTGAGCCGTAGGAGCTGAGTATCGAAATCGTGCGATGATTTGTGTTCGTATAACCTTAACCTTCGTTCCATATCAAAGGCTTGCAAGCCTAAATTTGAGAATTTTATTAACATTGCGTGTATTTGAAAATATTTTATTTGAAAGTTGAATTTGGTAAAAAGTTATATTTTTATTACTGTTTTTAAATATTTTAAAGGTCTATAAAAATACTTTTGTTATGATATAATTGTGTATGTATTTATTTATAAGGGTTTTATACATTGTAATATTTTAACGGAGATAGTAAATTTAGTTATGTTGAAAATTATTATTATAATATAGTAGATTTATTTGAAATAATTTTTTATGAATTATGGTATATTTAAAAAGTTATATATATTTTACCACGAATCTATGCAATACCCGAGAACTTACGTAATGGATAAGAAAGAGGGTGTTGACACCCCCTTCACGTGTAATTAAGGAAAGGTGGCAGCAATTAAGTTGTTTAAGTGGAGGTGTCATCATTTGATCAAAGTGGTCATGTTACCATTTAATTAATAATAAAAAATATATTAGAGCCTTTCTTTATGTAGCATATGTGACGTTCTGTACATATATATATATATATATATATATATATATATATATGTCACCAACAACTTTTATCTTGAAAATTCTTTAATAGCATGTTAGTTTATAACATATTCAAAAGTACTTGTATATATTCAATTGATGAAAAATATCTTGTGGAAAGAAATTATTTTGACGCGATATTCGATCTTCGAAGGCAAAATCGATTATCTACGTCAAGTTATTCAAGCTTAAATTTGAGTTTGAATTCATTTCGGAGCTTCTCGGAGCGGTTCAAACTTGGACATCTTCGTCCTAGCAGCTTGTCATCGGACGACAGATAGGTTACAATTTATTTTCCCTAGACTCCGCATATATAGGATAAAATTGTATTAATGGGCATTCTTGGGTTGAGTTTATTAGGTTGGTACCATAGACCTTGACCGCTTTATTCATGTCCGCGTACTTTTGTTCCTTCGATACTTGTATTACTTGCCGGTATATTTTATTTACCCTTGTGGTCCTGTGAGGCCCTGTTGACTCTGGAACATGGGAGGTGGGTTATTGGGAATGTCCGCGAGTCCCGGGCATAGAATTATCCTTCTAGGCTGGTTATGCTTGCTGAGTAGCTATGGGCCTGTGCAGGGTCGATAGGTTGATTGTGAGCTGCTGGGCATCTATTGTGTTTGATCATACAATTTCCATGCATATAAAGAGGTTTTATCCAT
This sequence comes from Jaltomata sinuosa, assembly GCA_003996215.1. Classification (NCBI taxonomy): domain Eukaryota; kingdom Viridiplantae; phylum Streptophyta; class Magnoliopsida; order Solanales; family Solanaceae; genus Jaltomata; species Jaltomata sinuosa. Next base: position 41,567 of record QJPP01001585.1, on the reverse strand, counting down.
ATTTTACAACGATTTTGCCTTCGGGCCTACTGGCACTATTTTCTAAACCTTGCATGGCCCCGGTGGCCCATTTTTTATGGAAATGAATTGGAAATAATTTGATTTAACTTGTGAATATTCTTGGGTAAAAGAAGGTAAAATTATGATTTATATCACCAGTTTTACGATTAACGCTAGACTCGGCAGGGCCGGGGTGCTAGTTGAGTTTTCTTGCTACTTTAGATGATTTTAGCCTCGGTCGGACTGACCACCTGAGATGACTTTCTACTGTTTAGACCCGGTTATGCCCGGGCACCCTTGGAGGGGTTTTTGAGATATTTTCCCACTACTTTATTCCTGGACAGGGTCTGGGCATGCATAGTCTAGACTGGATCTCTATCTTGAACCCAGACTTGTTTACGGATGACATGTCTTGATACTGAGTTTTAGTATGGGGTCTGGGACCTCCATGGACCTTGCCATACGGGCCTGGGGCTTTGGGATAAGTGTGCCGGAGGAAGGGTATACGGCGGAGTAGAGGTATACGGGCAGTGTCCTTCCATGGAACCTACCTGCTGGGCCGGATCGGCACTAGAAGAGGTACATACAGAGATACCATTTCACTTGAGATCTTCATGCATCATATCATTCATTGTTTTAGGCTCCACCCTTGTTTGTTGTTTGTACGCTCCGGTAGTATGGGATGCCGTAGGGTTTGTTTTCACTTGTTTGTGTTCCTCGGTTGTATGGGCGGCCGGGGGACTGTAGGTAGACTCTTGTTATTTACTTACTGAATTGTTCCCTGTTACGGTTAAGTATCAAACTGGTTACTGCTAGGCTGTTAGTTTCTGGATTTGGGATTGATATGATTAGTTGAGTTTGATTCCTGTCTCTGAGCATGCCTATCATTACTCTTTCCCTCCTCCTCTTACACTTGAGGTAACCGGTATACCGTCCATTTCGTAAACTTATTATGTATACACTGTTATTGCAAGGACCCCAGGTGCGTTGTTTCTTACTTTCACTTGTGCCTATGGTGTATATATTCTACTTACTGGCCTCACATGTGGTTCTGTTGACTTCCCTCTGGGCTAGTTTCTGTGTACCTTTTTTTGATTTTTGTGACTACTTGCTTCTATTCTGTCTGTTACTATGCTTTTATCTTATATGTGCCCAGTCGTCCAATGATACCTACTGGGTACCTTATGCTTCGCATTTGGTGCTCACCCTACCCCCTGCATCTTTTGGTGCAGATCCTAGTGTGGGCCGTCGCCGCTAGATCGTTGTGATTCGTGCTCGGATATCTTTTGGGATTACTTCAGACTGAGGGTGAGCTCTTTGCGACCGGAGCTTAGCTTTAGTTTATCTTTTGCTTTATGTACTCTATTACCATTCAGAGACATCTGTATATGCTGTTTTAGATCATTTGTACTCCTTATATGTAGTTCTAGCTCTATACTATGATACTAGGTCTTGGGGTTTGGTTTAGTTTTCGCATATGTATATATATATTCCTGTTATCTATTCTCTTCATCTTGTTCCCTTACTTTTGCTTATTAAACTATTATTCCGCTTGTTTGTTAGATAGTAGCCCATTACTAACTGTCCTGGACTACGGGAATTGATTCGCCTACTGGGGGGTTGTAGGTGCCATCATGACCGAGAAATTGGGTCGTGACAAGAATTGTGTTCCTTCTCATTGAAACTTTTTTGTATGCTTATTGTAGAAGTCTTTGTCAAATATAAACTTCATGTCATATTTATACAATCAGTGGTTCTTAACATCGAAATCTATGTGTTGTTATAGATAGCTCTCATAGTTTATTATCGATTTTGAGTCGATATGTAATATTATCGACCATGAATAAAAGATAAAACCAGACAAAATAGAAATGTAGAACAATCGATGTTTAATAACAAGTTCAAGAGAAAAATAGATTCAATCCCCCTAAATCCCTGTTACACCTTTCCAAACAACTAATATTAATAATAAATCATACAACATGATTTTTAGGTCATTCTCTTTTTCTTCAGTCACAATCAACCTTTGTTTTAGTTGATCCCTTTCAATTTTGGTTTCTTTGAGCAGTCCTTTCAAGTGATCCTTTTTGTCTTCTGATTCTTTCAACAAAGCCATAAGTAAATTCCTATTTTCTTCTGATTCTCTCAGCCATTCCAGTATTTCAAACTTTTTAACGCCTTTAAAAGATGATGTCTCAGGTCCTGAACTCATAATTGATGGGCTACTTATAGCTCTGTCTCAATCCATTTAAAATAAGGGCATCCACCATTATACTAAATAAAAAAAAATAATAATTAAATGATTATATTATATAAACAGCTTGAAAAATCATACATTATTTTATAAAAAAATCACCTTTCCAACAACATAGTTATAGAATTTGCGACCTAGATTTTTATCAGTGCGTGATGTCTTCAAGATAGTTGAATCACTGCAGCAATAACTATAAGTCTTTTTGGCTTCAAATGTTTGAGATGATTGAGACATTGTAGGTATTTAAAATGAAAAAGAATAGAGGAGATGATGAAGGAAAACAATATAGTCCAAAAAATGTCTCATTCCTTTTATATTATGCTATAATAGACCGGTATCAATCACATTAATAGTTTATCATCTACCAACATCATAATCGCAAAATAGACTATTATGATCGACAATCAACCAGGGTGGTAAATTATAGACATGTACTTTATACGACTTAAAAGGGCCGTAAACAAATAAATTTAATGAACAAGTCAAAACTCTAGAGTTGATACATATGTTATAGGCAAGGCTCTCGTACATCATCGACCTTTTGTGCAGTCTACAATTGACCAATTTAATCTATAGATAATTACTTGTATATGCCTAAAAATGATAATAATTAAATAATTAATAAAATTAGCACAACTCAAACATTGTAAAACTATGACTAAACAATTTTTGGAAGTCCATATTAATTTTGAACATGTTCAAATGAGTCTTAGGTCATGTAATAGTCCTAAAGCACTTAAATATGACTAAAAAGGGTTAAATTAAATAAATTAAATTAAATTATGTGAATTAACATCATTGTTAAAGAACTTATATGGTACTAAAGAAGTCCACAATATTTGGACACATGATCATATGGGTATTAGAATAAGTAATATTTGTGAGTGGTCTTAGAACAAATAATGTTTGTTCTGAGGAATTGATTGTTAAAACCACTGCTATTTCTTATACCCTTTTGATAATGTATTCAATTGGGGAGTACTCTCATATGATGTGATTAAGTTATTTTACAATGATTAAATGAAGTTAATTTAATTTTATTTAGTTAATTTTATATTTTCTAGTCATACTATTGGTTGACTATAAATTCATAAGATCGATGCAAGACTATACTGTTGTTCTAGGATATATAATGACTATAGTCGATTATCGTCCCTACGGTAGAGTATCTACCTATATAGACGAGAACTTGTATATGACTATAAAAGGGACTAAATTAAATTAATATGTGAATTAACATCATTGTAAAAGAACTTATATAGTACTAAAGAAGTCCACAACATTTGGACACATGATAATATGGGTTTTAGAACAAGTAATATTTGTGAGTGGTTAGGACAAGTAATGTCACGATCCAACCGGCCGTGAGTGGTACCCAATCCTACCTCTGGGCGAGCGAACTATTATTTACCCAAAACTTAACCATTTTAGCAGCTCAAAACCAGTGTGCAAATAAATAAACTAGCAATTTCAATATCTCAATACTAATATCATAAATCCTATGGAAAACAACACCCTCCTTAGAATCTGAAAGTCACCGTACCAAAACATCTACGAAGTCTAAAATGCGGGGATATAACCCCAAAACAAAAGAGAGAGTTTAAGCCCGAAATAATTAGGCTGCAACTTAAAGAAGACAACAAGGTATCTCAACCGAAGTAGCTCACCCTTAAGATCTGAAAACGCCGGGACTACAGGTAAGGTCGCGTGCCAGCCGCCGGAAGATTGCCTGTACTCATAAAAGAAAAGCAAGTACAGAATCAGTACACAACATCATGTACTGGTAGGATCATCGGCCAACTCCAATAAAACAGAATATGAATAATAAACCAAAACATAGTAAGGTACAAAAAATATGTGAACAAGCCAACAATATAACTAGACTACAAGTCTCTTCCTTAGCTTATTAACACATGAATCAAATACAAACCATTGACCATACTGAAAGACAACAACATATACCCTTTCTACATAGCCCGGACTCACCAAGGATCCCCCTAACATCACCTAAGTGTTAGACATGCAACCCCGGCCTACACTAAGATCAACCTTAAAATTAGATATAATTACCCGGTCTCTCATGGACCATATGCAATTATCACAGTCAAGAAATATAACCCGGTCCAATTATGAAACCATCGACAGAACAAATAATGCAATTAAAACAACTTGTACCAGGCGTGGTACCCTAGCCAACCATTATGAATTTTTGTACCAGGCGTGGTACCCGAGCCAACCGTTAGTGTTCCCATACCAGGTGTGGTACCCAAGCCAATCGTTAGTATTTCTGTATCAGGCATGGAACTCGAGCCAACCAAATGTCACACCAAGTCCAATCAATCACAAACAATGAAGAAACATACTTGTAAACCAACAAGCAAACAAGTTCATTTCACAAGACTAATAACCGGACAATTAGACATTCACAACTCAGTCCCTATACATGCAACTCATATTTTACTAAATAATGGTGCATGAACACATAATACATATTGGGAATCAATAGTCATCACCTACCTCGAATTACTCAAAGCTCTATTAGACCAGAGCCTTCCCGTTTTTCAAATCCTTTGCCTATTATTGGTCTAGCAATAAACATACAACAACTACAATTAATTTACTGACCTAAAATACCCAGATTATGCAAAAATCTCAATCCCCAGGCCAATCTATGATCATTCCACCCATTCACGGGCTCTCCTACCATGAATGCACCTAAGTTTATTATTTTTACAAATACTTTTAAAAAATTATGGGTAAGTGATCATAACCCAACAAATATATACAAGACCCAAGAATCTCAACACCCTACAATCCCCTTTTTCCCCGAATTCTATCATTCTTAGATTATCCACAACCCTTCCCCAAGTCCAAGACTAGCAATTCTAACCCATAGAAAAGATATTACGGAGTTAGGGGAATGGAATTCTTACCTTTAGGATGAAAAATGGTGGAAAACAGAGTAAGTTTGCCCAAAATTGCCTAGCCCTTCTCCCAAAACGTTCTTGATGAAAACTGATCATTTTGAGAAATTTTCTATATTAAATCCTATCTCCTCCGCTATGGCGGTCCACGCTCCGCTATAGCGGTACCACCGTAGCAGAACTGTCTGCTATAGCAGTGCTGACCGATATTGACTTTTCCTATAGCAGATATTTTACCTGTATAGCGGTCACCGCTACGGCGCAGTGACAACACTCATTACGAGCAAAAACTCAAAAAATCCCTGAAAAGTGCCTATTTTACAACACACCTTGAATCCCCGATATTCCAGAATAACCCCTTCATGTCAACCTCGATTCCAGGAGTTCTACTTACCCAAATTCACTTTCTAAAAGTATTCCAAACTCCTCTATGTCTTAGATAATGGAAAAATTAGCTCACTACAAGACACATTACCCAATTCTCACCTGGATTACCCTAGATCATACCTTGCTCAGATTTCATCCGAGACTAGCCTAGTCCAAAAAATTTTAACTCCCAAACCTGAAAGTTTTCTAACTCTAAACTTGGCACGAAAAGTTTACCAATAAAAATGAACCAGATCATTACAAGTAATGTTTGGTAATAAGTAATGTTTCTCAAATATAATGTTTATTCTGAGGGATTGATTGTTACATTTGATGACTCTTCCGATCATCTTTGCGTTTACACATTCATTGTACTGTTAGAGCTTTCCTGTAGTGGCCCCAAGTCAGTTTTGGCTTGCTGGGACTGGTAGTTCGGTTCCCTGGTTGTTCGTTTGGTTGTTTTGCCCTTATTCTTGTTTTAGAGCTTTAACTTAGAATATCGTTGACTTTAGTCAATATTCTTAATTAACGTGCTCAGAATCAAATTCTGACAGTTTCGTTAGCTCCAGAGCATTGAGTTTGGTCTAGTTTGACCTTCAGTTGAGGCCTGAGAACTTCCGATGTGGGTTTTGTGTGGTTTTCTCTGTTTTTAGGCCATTTAGAGTTGAAAGTGTAACTTTGGATGGCTTTCGATGATCAAAGTGTCGGATTCAAAATACGATAATTCCATCAGCTTTGGAATGATGAGTTTGGGTTGGGAAGGTGGTTGGTTTGGGTTCCGGGTGAGCCGGACTCATTTTGAGCCTTTGAGTTCCTTTTCATTAGTGTTGACTTGGGTCAACATTTCTCTGAAATGACCTCGTATGGAAGTTTCATCAATTTTGTTGAGTCCGGAACGTCATTTCCACTCTATTAGCATTATTGGTTTTTAAATATCGGCTTTCGATTGTTCTCGAAATTCCCCGTCGAATTTTGGAAAGTTGCTGATTTTTCCTGTTGCAGGTGCAGGCATCAAGCCTTAATCGCGATCGCGAGCCTCATCCTTCGCGACCGCGATAAAGCACCTGGCACCGTGTTCTTCACGACTGCATGGCTAGCCTTCGCGATCGTGATAGTCTAGCCAGTGTGGCCCTCAAAACCACGATGGGTCCCTTCACGATCGCGATGAAGGAACCCTGAGCTGTATATAAGTTTTTCACTTCGTCTTTTTCACCCCAAAAACCAAACTCTCCATTGTTATAATCAAAAAACTTGTCCAAGCACTGCATTTCATCAATTGTTGGTGTTGGGTGCGGATTTCCTGGCCTTGGTGTTCCTCTATCATTGTTGGTAAGTCTTTTTCCCCAACATGCTTTCTTTCGATTTTACTCAAAAATCCTCCTTTGTTGCTAAATTCTAAAAGCTTAGAATTTGTGGTAGATTCTGCCTCCTAGCTCGTGCATGCTCGTGGACTTGAAAAGTTATCCGTCTCAGCTTGAATTCCATCTTCTTGGTAAGTAATCCTTGCCTTATTTCCATTTTTTTATTCTTAAAATTCTATCTTTAAACCTCAACTTGAGCGGGCTGTTTTGACACCCTTCTCTTGGCCTATTGTGCTCAATTTTGGAGCATGTTGTCTTGGCATCATTTTGGTGATCATGCTTCTTTTCATTTTTGGTTTCGGGTTATGATCCCCGCGAGCTCGCTTTTGTCCCAAATAGACCCGGCTATAATTGTAGCGATATGGGTATCGTTAGACTAGTCTTAACATATTATTTATGTTTTTGATAGTTTGACCATCGTTTAGGGTTTTTCGGAGTGATTTGAGCTTGGATTTCGTTGTCCCAGTAGCTTGTTGTCGGATGATAGGTAGGTTATGGTCTAAACTCCCTAGACTTAGCATATATCGGATAAAATTGTACTAGCTGGCATCCTTGGGTTGGGTTATTAGGTTGGTACCACAGACCCTGACCGCTTTTCCATGATTCACCCCGTTTCTTCTCTCCGTTGTGTGTAGTATTCTTAGTAGTTGATGTAATCACCCTTATGGACCTGTGTGTCCTTGTTTTGACTTTGGAACATAAACGGTGGGTTATTCGGGGGTGCCCATGAGTCTCGAGCATCGTTATCATGATATTATGCTGGCTATCTGTGTTGTAGAGCGATTGGAGCCTGTGCAGGGCCGATAGGTTGATTGTGAGTTGATGGGTGGCTATTTGTGTTGATCATTCATTTTCATGCATATAAATGGGGTTTATCCATGTTTTACTATGGTTTTAGCTTCAAGCATACTGGAATTGTTTTCTAAACTTTGCCTGGCCCTGGGGGCCCATTTTTGATGGAAATGAATTGGAAATGGTTTGATTTAACTTGTGAATCTTCTTGGGGTAAAAGAAGGTCAAATTATGATTTCTATCACCCGTTTTGCTATTAACACTAGACTCGGCAGGGCCGGGGTGCTAGTTGAGTTTCTTATTAAATTGGGATGGTTTTAGCCTCGGTCAGACCGAGCATCTGGGATGACTTTATACTGTTTAGAACCGATTATTCACGGGCACCCTTGGAGAGGTTTTTGAGATATTTTCCCACTATTTTAGTCCCTGACACGATCTGTGCATGCATATTCGAAACTGGGTCTCTATCTTGAACCCGAACTTACTTCCAGATGACATGTTTTGGTATTGAGTTTTAATATGATGTCCGGGACCTCCATGGACCTTGCCGTTAGGGCCTGTGGCTTTGGGCTACGTGTGCCAGAGGGAGGGTATACGTCGGAGTAGAGATATAAGGGTAGTGTCCTTCTATGGAACCTACCTGTTCGGCTCGATCGGTATCGGAGGAGGTACATACAGAGTTTCTATCCCACCCTGAGGTTATCATGAATCGTATCATTCATTGTTTGAGGTTCCACCCTTGTTTTCTATTTGTTGAGTGTACGCTCTGATTATATGGGCGGGTGGAGGTTTTATTTTCACTTGATTGCGTTCCTCGATTGTATGGGCAGCCAAGGAAGTGTAGGTAGTCTCTTGTTACTTTACCGCGTCTTATCCCCTGTTATGGTTATGCTTATAAGATTATATATGGCTAAGTTGTTACTTGTTGGATTTGAGATTGGTATGACTAGTTTATTTATTGATTCCTATTCCCGAGCATGCCTACCTTATTTTCCTCTTCCTTTCCTTGTACTTGAGGTTACCGGTATACCATCCATTTCTAAACTTATTATGTATATACTGTTATTACAAGGATCCCAGGTGCGTTATTTCTTGCTTACACCTGTGGATGTTGTGTATATATATTCTATTTGCTATCCCTATATGTTGTTCTGTTGACTTCCCTCTAGGCTAGTTCCTGTGTACTTTTGGTTGATTTATGTGACTACTTGTTTCTATTCTGTCTATTACTATGCTTTTATCTTATATGTGCCCAGTCAGCCTATGATACCTACTGGGTACTTATGCTTCGCATTTAGTGCTCATACTACACTCTGCATCTTCTGGTGCAGATCCTAGTATGGGCCATCGCCAATAACTCATGGAGACTCATGCGAGGTGCTATTTTAGTGATATTCTGGACTGAGGGTGAGCGCTTGGCGAACAGAGCTTAGCTTTTAGTTATCTTTTGATTATGTACTCTGTTTCTACTCGGAGACAGCTTGTATATATTGATTTTGACCCTTGTACTCCTTATGTAGATCCGACTTTTATATGCTATGATACCAGGTTTTGGGTTTGGTTTAGCTTCCGCATTGCATATATTACTCCTATTATCTTTTTTCTTAATCTTGTTCCCTTGCTTCCGCTTATTAAACTGTGCTTCTGCTTAGATTGTTAGATAGTAGCCCATTACTGACCATTCTAGGCTACATGGATTGATTTGCCTACTGAGGGGTTATAGGTGCCATCATGACTGAGAAATCGGGTCATGACAGCTTGGTATCAGAGTCCTAGGTTCACCAGTGTCATTAGTATAGGAGCCAATGTCTAGTAGAGTCCTGCGGATCAGGGCGGAGACGTATGTACTCAATCTTCAGGAGGCTATAGTGACATCTTAGGAAAATTAGACTTTTCTTGTTTCTATCTCGTGCGTAGTATCCTTGAAAGTTTTTGGAAATCTCACTTACTCTGGTTCACTCTTCCGCAGATGGTTCGTACGAGATCTTTAGCTTCTGGTGGAGAAGAGCCTTCTGCCTCTGCACCTCCGACTCCAGCTAGGGGCTGGGGTGGTCGCGAGGGTAGAGGTAGGGGTCGTGGATGCCCCAAGGAAGCAGCACCAGCTAGGGATGCTAGAGTTGAGGTAGAGCTCGAGGATGACTATGAGCCAGAGTTCGATCCAGAGCAGCAGTATGTGGCCCCAAGGGTAGACCAGGTACCACCAGCTCCAGTACCAGTTCCAGAACCAGTTTTTGTGCCAGCTTCATCCCCAGCTCAATCTTCGAATATTAGGGGTTTACTTGTTCAGCTATTGGGTATGATTGGAGATAGACCTTTTGAGATAGCACAGAGACCCACTCAGGGGGCAGCCCTGGGTGTTCAGAGTTCAGGAGCGCAGCCTGCTACTATGGCTCCCCGTGCTGAGGTTGTTTATTCCTTCAGTTTCACAGCCTCTTGCTCCTTGTCCAGCTATGATAGATGAAGAGCAAAAGGCTTTGGGTAGGTTCTTGCGATTGGCACCACCGAGGTTTGCTGGTACATCAGGTCAGGACCTGCATGATTTTATTACTACATATGAGGAGATGTTGCACCATCTAGGTTTGTTGGAGACTCACGGAGTCGGTTATACCACCTATCAGCTGGAGGGTCCAGCGAAGTTATAGTGGATGGCACAGGTTGCTTGCAGACCTTCTGCATCGCCTCCTATGACCTGGTCTGAGTTCTATGAGGTCTTTATGGCCAAGTTCCTGCCTCAGAGTGATCATGAGCATCGCAGGGAGCATTTTACTCGGCTTATGCCGGATTCTATGACTGTCTCAAAGTATGAGACTCATTTTCATCAGCTAACACCGTTTGGGGATATGAATTTTCCTACCAAGGCAGATAGGATTCACAGATTTATATGGGGCTTGAGGCCAGAGATTAGGCAGCCAGCTGAGATATTGGTTGTCGGTGGTCAGTCATTTCAGGCTATCGCAGACTATGCCCGTACTGTGGAGGACTTATAGCGACATGATCAGGGGGCCAGAGATAAGAGGTCTCAATATTAGGGTGGCTACAACGGTTTCAGGTATGGTGGTAGAGGTTCAAGCCAGTGGGGCTGGGGGTATCAGCCACAGCAGCACCAGGGTCAGTCCAGCCAACCGATTCAGGCTTCACTTTAGACTTTCGATAGTACCCAGTTCGAGCAGGGACAGAGCAGCCATCAGGGCTATAGTGGTGAGTCTTCGAGGGGTACCACCTCTGGGGAATTAGGTCGTGGTGATCATATGGGTTCTACTGGTTCATCCCAATAGAGTAGGTCATCAGGGGCTTGTTTTACTTGTGGTGTGATTGGTCATTTTGCTAGAGATTTCCCTCAGTAGGGTATAGGGCAGCCGGCTGAGCCTTTACGAGCAGTTCAGCCTCCGGCTAGAGGGGGTGGTGGTCAGGATAGGGGTGGTGCTCCGCATGGAAAAGCAGGTGGTAGAGATGGCAGTCAGACAGGTGGAGGTCATCGTCAGTTCTATGCGGTCCTTGGGAGACCAGAGGTAGAGGCCTCAGATACTGTGATTACAGGTATGATTTCTATATGCCATCAGTCTGCTACGTCATTATTTGATACTGGATCCACTTGTTCATATGTATCTGCCTACTTTCTGCCTTGTTTGGGGTTGGCTAGTGAGCCATTATCTGTGCTTGTTTCTGTTTTGACCCCAGTAGAAGATTCTTTAGTAGTGGATTAGATTGTGAGATCCTGTGTGATATATGTTGGTGATTTGTAGACTTGGGGTGATTTGATGATCCTTGATATGTTAGATATTGATGTGATACTGGGCATGGACTGGTTATCCCCTCACCATGCGATTTTGAATTGTTATTCCAAGACCGTTACCATAGCCGTGCCCGGTGTATCCATGGTTGTGTGGCAGGGTTCTGTTAGCCATGCACCATCTGGGATCATCTCTTGTCTTTGAGCTAGGAAGTTTATTTCCCGTGGGTATTTAGCTTATCTAGCATATGTCTGAGATGCTAGTGTTGACCCTTCGTCTCCTGAATCTGTTCCTGTGGTTAGAGACTTCCTAGATGTGTTTCTTACCGACCTATCAGGCCTTCCACCTGAGAGAGATGTTGATTTTTCCATTAAGTTAGAGCCGGGCACCAGGCCCATTTCTATTCCTCCCTACCTTATGGCTCCTACTGATTTGAGAGAGCTTAAGGAGCAGCTCCAGGATTTGTTAGCTAAGGGGTTCATTAGACCAAGTGTGTTCCCTTGGGATGCTCCTATCCTCTTCGTGAAGAAGAAGGATGGGTTGATGCGGATGTGTATTGACTATCGACATTTGAATAAGGTGACAGTAAATAATAGGTATCCAATGCCAAGGATTGATGACTTTTTTGATCAGCTCCAGAGTTCATCCGTGTTTTCGAAGATTGATTTGAGGTCCAGCTACTATCAGTTGAGGATTAGGGCGGAGGACATCTCTAAGACAGCATTCAGGACACGTTATGGCCACTATAAGTTCCTGGTGATGTCTTTTGGGTTGACTAATTCCCCCACAACCTTTATGGATTTGATGCATAGGGTGCTTCGCCCGTATTTGGATATGTTCGTGATAGTCTTCATTGATGACATTCTGATATACTCGAGGAGTAAGGACGAGCATGCGCAACATTTGAAGACTGTACTTCAAACTTTGAGAGATCACCGGCTTTATGCCAAGTTCTCAAAGTGTGAGTTTTGGCTCGAGTTAGTTACATTCCTAGGGCATGTGGTGTCTAAGGATGGAATTAGAGTTGATCTGAGAAACGTTTCTGCGATTCGTGAGTGGCCTAGACTTACTACTCCTACCAAGGTTCGAAGCTTTATTGGCTTAGTTGGGTACTACAGATGGTTCGTTAAGGAATTTTCTTCCATAGCAGCACCCTTGACTATGCTGACTAGGAAGAATGTTCTAATCTGTTGGTCGGATCAGTGCTAGGATAGCTTTCATGACCTCATCTCCAGTTTTGACTTTTCTGGTTCAGGGTGAGAGTTTCTCCATGTATTATGATGCTTTCGGGGTCGGTCTTGGTTATGTGTTGATGCAACAAGGTTGAGTGATAGCATATGCGTCGAGACAGCTTAAGGTTCATGAGCACAACTACTCCACTCATGACTTGGAGTTGGCGGTGGTAGTCTTCGCGCTTAAGATCTAATGGCACTACTTATATGGAGTTCACTATAAGATATTAACCAATCATTGTAGTCTTCTGTACATTACGAGTCAGCGGGAGATGAACTCGAGGCAGAGGAGATGGATTGAGCTACTGAAGGACTACGCCTTCACTATTCTATACCATCCGGGCAAGGCAAATATGGTAGCAGATGCCTTGAGTTGGAAGGCAGTGAGTATGGATAGCCTAGCTTCACTTGCAGTTTTTGAGCAACCGTTGGCCTTGGGCATCCAGTCCTTGGCTAACCAATTAGTTAGGATTGATTTATCGGATCCTAGCAAAGTTCTTGCTAGTGTTGAGGTTCGTTATACTCTAGTTTATCAGATTCAGAGCCGACAGTTTGAGGATCAGAGTTTGTGTGACCTTCGTGATCAGGTAGTTTGGGGTGAGGCCAGCCGGGCTACTTTGGGTTTGGATGGTATTCTGAGGTTTGATGGATGAATTTTTGTTTCGAGGTTGGTGATTTAATTCAGTTGATACTCCGTGAGGCATATTGTTCTAGATACTCCATTCATCCTGGCGCGGAGAAGATGTATAGAGATTTGAGATAGCTTTACTAGTGGAGTGATATCAAGTAGGACGTAGCAGAGTTTGTATCTTGGTGTTTGAACTGTCAGCAGGTGAAGTTCGAGCACATGAGATCGAGTGGCTTGTTGCAGCGACTTCCCATTCCTGAGTGGAAATAGGAAACTATAGACTTTGTTGTCAGTTTGCACCGTACTTCTTGGGGTTTTGATTCCATTTGGGTGATTGTGGATCAGCTGACTAAGTCAGCCCACTTCTTGCCGATTTAGACTTCCTATAGTGCTGAGAGGTTAGCTCAAATTTATATTCGTGAGGTTGTTCGGTTGCACGGGGTCCCAACTTCTATCATTTCAGACCGCAGCACGCAGTTCACATCTCAGTTCTGGAGAGCTATACAAAGGGATTTGGGTATGGAGGTTCAACTTAGTACCGCTTTCCACCCTCAGACAGATGGCCAGTCCGAGAGGACCATTCAGGTCCTGGAGGACATGTTTCGGGCTTGTTTTCTTGACTTTAGAGGTTCATGGGATCAGTTTGTGCCTCTGGCCGAGTTTGCTTATAATAATAGTTTTCATTCTAGCATCGGCATGGCACCTTTCGAGGCCTTGTATGGTAGGCATTGCAGATCACCGATTGGTTGGTTTGATGGGTTAGATTCTAGACCGCAGAGTACATATTTGCTTAGAGATTCCTTGGACTGAGTCCATTTTATTTAGGACAGACTTAGAGCAACCCAAAGTAGGCAGAAAAGCTACGCTGATCGTATACTTTATGCCTTGGAGTTTAGTGTTGGTTACGTATTGGTTACTTGGTTTTACTTTGAGTATCTCCCATGAAGGGCATGATGAGATTTGGTCGGTGGAGTAATCTTAGCCCCAGGTTTATTAGGTCGTTTGAGATTTTACAGAGGGTTGGTAGTGTTGCCTATATATTAGCTTTGCCTCCGATGTTTTCAGCTGTTCACCCAGTTTTTCATATCTCGATGTTGCACCGGTATGTGCCAAATGAGTCTCATGTGTTGCATTGGCATTCGGTTCAGTTAGACAAGAGTTTGTCATTTGTTGAGGAGCCGATAACTATTCTGGCCAGAGATATCAGGAGGTTGAGATCTAGGGAGATTCTGGTTGTGAAGGTTCAGTGGAGGCATCATCCGGTCGAGGAGGCGACTTGGGAGACAAAGAGTGAGTTACATGCCCAGTATCCAAAGTTGTTCGAGCCTTCAGGTACTCCCTTCTTCGTGACTTTCGAGGACGAAAGTCTTTTTAGTAGTGGATGTTGTGATGACCCTTCCGATCATCTTCGCATTTATGCATTCATTGTACTATTAGATCTTTCCTGTAGAGACCCCAAGTCATTTATGGCTTGCCGGGACTGGTAGTTCGGTTCCCTAGTCATTCGTTTGGTTGTTTTACCTTTTTTCCTGTTTTAGAGCTTTAAATTAGAATATCGTTGACTTTAGTCAACATTCTTAGTTAAAGTGCTCGAAATCAAATTCTGACAGTTTCATTAGCTCCGAAGCATTGAGTTTGGTCTAGTTGGACCTTCAGTTGAGGCCTGAGAACTTCTGGTGTAGGTTTTGTGTGGTTTTATCTGTTTTCAGGCCATTTAGAGTTAAAAGTGTAACTTTGGGTGTATTTCGATGATCGGAGTGTCGGATTCAAAATCCGACGATTCCATCAGCTTCAGAATGATGAGTTTTGGTTTGGAAAGTGGTTTGTTTAGGTTTCGGGTGAGCCAGACTCATTTTGAGCCTTTGAAATCCTTTTTGTTAGTGTTGACTTGGGTCAACATTTCTCCAAAATGACCTCGTATGGAAGTTTCATCGATTCTGTTGAGTCCAGAATGTCATTTCCACTCTATTAGCTATATTGGTTTTTAAATATCGGCTTTCAATTGTGCCCGAAAAACCCCGTCGAGTTTTGGAAAGTTGCTGACTTTTCCTGTTGATGGCGCAGGCATCAAGCCTCAATCGCGATCGCGATTCTCATCCTTCGCGACTGCGTTAAAGTGCCTGGCACCATGTTTTTCGCGACTGCGTGGCTAGCATTCGCGATCGCGATGGTCTAGACAGTGTGGCCGTCGTGACCGCGATGGGTCCCTTCGCGCTCGCGATGAAGGACCCCTGAGCTGTATATAAGTTTTTCACTTCATCTTTTCCACCCCAAAAACCAAATTCTCCATTGTAATAATCAGAAAACTCATCCAAGCACCGCATTTAGTCAATAGTTGGTGTTGGGGTCGGATTTCCTGGCCTTGGTCGTTCCTCCATCATTGTTGGTAACTCTTTTTCCCCAACATGATTTCTTTTGGTTTTTCTCAAAAATCCTCCTTTGTTGCTAAATTCCAAAAGCTTGGAATTTGTGGTAGATTCTGCCTTCTAGCTCGTGCATGCTCGTGGACTTGAAAAGTTATCCGTCTCGGCTTGAATTCCTTCTTCTTGGTAAGTAATCCTTTCTTAATTTCCATTTTTTTATTCTTAAGATTCTCTCTTTAAACCTCAACTTGAGCGGGCTGTTTTGACGCCCTTCTCTTGGCCTATTGTGCTCAATTTTGGAGCACGTCGTCTTGGCATCATTGTGGTCATCGCGCTTCTTTTCATATTTAGTTTTGGGTTGTGGGCACTATGGGCCCTCTTTTGACCCAGATTTTGACCCGGCTACAATTATAGCG
The DNA here is from genome assembly GCA_003996215.1 of Jaltomata sinuosa. NCBI lineage: Eukaryota > Viridiplantae > Streptophyta > Magnoliopsida > Solanales > Solanaceae > Jaltomata > Jaltomata sinuosa. Next base: position 25,500 of record QJPP01001585.1, on the reverse strand, counting down.
ATATGGGTATCGTTAGACTCGTCTTAATATATTATTTATGTTTTTAATAGTTTGACCATCGTTTGGGGTTTTTTGAAGCGATTCGAGCTTGGATCTCATTAGTCCACAAGCTTGTCATCGGAAGACAGGTAGGTTACAGTCTAAACTCCCTAGACTTAACATATATCGGATAAAATTGTACTAGCAGCATCCTTGGGTTGGGTTATAAGGTTGGTACCACAGACCCTGACCGCTTTTCCATGATTTGCCCCGTTTCTTCTCACCGTTGTGTGTATTATTCTTAGTAGTTGATGTAATCACCCTTATGGCCATATGTAGCCTTGTTTTGACACTAGAACATAGATGGTGGGTTATTCGGGGGTGCCCGTGAGTCCCGGGCATTGTTATTGTGATATTATGCTGGCTATCTGTGTTGTAGAGCGATTGGAGCCTGTGCAGGGCCGATAGGTTGATTGTAAGTTGTTGGGTGGATATTTGTGTTGATCATTCATTTCCATGCATCTAAAGGGGGTTTATCCATGTTTTACTATGGTTTTGGCTTCGGGCCTACTGGAATTGTTTTCTAAACTTTGCATGGCCCCGGGGGCCCATTTTGATGGAAATGAATTGGAAATGGTTTGATTTAACTTTTGAATCTTCTTGGGGTAAAAGAAGGTCAAATTATTATTTCTATCACCCGTTTTACTATTAACACTAGACTCGGTAGAGCCGGGGTGCTAGTTGAATTTTTTATTAAATTGGGATGGTTTTAGCCTCGGTCGGACCGAGCATCTGGGATGACTTTCTACTGTTTAGACCCGGTTACACTTGGGCACCCTTGGAGGTTTTTTTAGATATTTTCTCATTATTTTTGTCCTGGACAGGGTTTGGGCATGCATATTTGAGACTTGGTCTCTATCTTGAACCCAGACTTGCTTCCGGATGACATGTATTGATACTGAGTTTTAGTATGAGGTTTGGAACCTCCATGGACCTTGACGTTCGGGCATGGGGCTTTGGGATGCGTGTGCCAGAGGGAGGGTATACGGTGGAGTAGAGGTATACGGGCAGTGTCCTTCAATGGAACCTACCTGCTGGGCCCGATCGGCACCAGAGGAGGTACATACAGAGTTTCTATCCCAACCCGAGGTTATCATGCATCACGTCATTCGTTGTTTGAGGTTCCACCCTTGTTTGCTGTTTGTTGAGTGTACGCTCCGGTTGTATAGGCGGCCGGAGGGTTTGTTTTTACTTGATTGCATTTCTCGGTTGTATGGGCGGTCAGGGGACTGTAGGTAGTCTCTTGTTACTTTACCGTGGTGTTATCCCCTGTTATGGTTATGCTTATAAGATTATATACGACTGAGATGTTACTTGTTGGATTTGAGATTGGTATGACTAGTTGGGTTTTTTATTCCTGTTCCCGAGCATGCCTACCTTTATTTTCCTCTTCCTTTCCTTGTACTTGAGGTTACTGGTATACTGTCCATTTCTAAACTTATTATGTATATATTGTTATTGCAAGGATCCCAGGTGTGTTATTTCTTGCTTACACCTGTGCCTGTTGCGTATATATATTCTATTTGCTAGCCTTGTTTGTTGTTCTGTTGACTTCCCTCTGGGCTAGTTCCTGTGTACTTTTCGTTGATTTCTGTGACTACTTGCTTCTATTTTGTTTGTTACAATGCTTTTATCTTATATGTTCCCATTCGGCCTATGATACCTACTGGGTACCTTATGCTTCGCATTTGGTGCTCATACTACACTCTGCATCTTCTGGTGCAGATCCTAGTGTGGGCCATTGCCGTTAGCTCGTGGAGACTCATGTGAGGTGCTATTTTGGTGATATTCTGGACTGAGGGTGAACTCTTGGCGATCAGAGCTTAGCTTTTAGTTATCTTTTGATTATATACTCTATTTCTACTCGGAGATAGCTTGTATATATTATTTTGGACCCTTGTACTCCTTATGAAGATCCGACTCTTATACGCTATGATACCAGGTTTTGGGTTTGGTTTAGCTTCCGCATTGCATATATTACTCCTGTTATCTATTTTCTTCATCTTGTTTTCTTGCTTCCACTTATTAAACTGTGCTTTCGCTTAGATTGTTAGATAGTAGCCCATTACTGATCGTTCTGGGCTACGGGGATTGGTTCGCCTACTGGGAGGTTGTAGGTGCCATCATGACTTAGAAATTGAGTCGTGACATTACAACCATTGCCCTTCCGTATATCCTTTTGATCATGTATTCAATTGGTGTTTACTCTCATATGATGTGATTAAGTTATTTTACAATGTTTGAATGAAGTCAATTTAATTTTATTTAATTAATTTTATATTTTCTAGTCATACTATTAGTTGGCTATAAATTCATAAAGTCGATGCAAGACTATACCAATGGTCTAGGATATATAACGACTATAGTCGATTATCGGCCTTCAGATAGATTATCTACCTATATAGACGAGGACTTGTATATGATAAGTTAATTTAATTTAGTTTATTTTAATCATACCATACTATTGATTGCCTATAAAATCATAAAATCGATGCAAGACTATACCTATGGTCTAGGCTATATAACGACTATAGTCGATTATCGACCTTCTGGTAGATTATCTACCTATATAGACGAGGACTGGTATATGGATCACACACCGTCTTTATGAAATATTGAATTATGAACTTGTCATTTTAGTTTCTTCCCCTTTTAGGCATACAATGTGACGATTTATAATCAATTATTAAAGATTAATTTTATATTATCAGAATCTATAATCGATTATTTAAGATTGAAAAACCAGTGTGCAATAATCAAAATTGAAAAATCAGTGTGCAATAATCAAAAACATAAACACTAAAAATTGTAGAAATTAAAATTCATATATTCATACTAATAGTTCATTGCAACAATAAAAACTTAAACCAACATAAACCACCACTAAATATTTTCATAGGAAGCTTTCATGTATGCCATTATGTAACTCCAATGAAAGCTTCCGCAATGAACTATAATCAGAAACATCAAAAACAGAATAGACTATGGGGATGGGGGGTGATGAGATCATCAATGCACAGCCGGAGCCTCTCCGCTATGGCCCGTAGAAAATGGGCCATCTTCCAGAGCTCTTTCTCCAGACGGCGTTGGTCTTCGTCGAGGCATTGGAATAGCCTATCAAGGTTGTTCCTGATGCAGAGAACTTCATGATTTTAGTTGGTTTGCATCCTATGAATTGGTCTCTCGCCATTTTTGTGATTTTGAAATTTCTAGAAGAAGGGTTGTGAGTACAAAATTGACTTATAAGTGTGTTATATAGACCAATTTAAAAGTATAGAAAAGTGATCCTCCAATTGCTGCTAGACGCGTGTAGGCGCTGTAGTCGAGGTGGTAGCATATAGAATTGAAAAGACGCTAGATTCGAGTCATTTTATTATTGCAGCATTTTGATATACCTTATCATCTTTAAAAAGGGTTTCTACTAAACCATTATTAAAGTTTATTATAGATTAATCGATTAGGGTAACATATAGACTACACATTTAGTTGATTATAAATATTGATAGTCGATGACAAAAAGTTTACAATAGACGGTTTGCATAGTATAGAACATATTAGTTAAGGTCGATAATATACAATGAGTAAAATCGATTAAAATTCAACTGGCATTAAACATAACATATCAATACGGCTGCTTTACAAAAAATTCAACTTGCATCCTATTTTACATTCTTACTAAAGTTGTTCTTTTATGTCTAGTTTTCTTGCATACGGAACACTTGTTCTTCCTCTTGGGCTTGAATTTTTTGGAGATGCCCTTAACGCGATTCACCCTTTTCCTTTTGAGTTTGGGTTCAAAATCAGGCGACAGCAACACCATGTCTAAATATTCTTGTGGAAAATTCCATTCACACTTTGTAGGCACTACAAATATAGGTTCATGGTATGTAAGGATGTACAGTTCAAGTTTATATACCGGCGAAGAATAGTGATAGATACTTGGACCATAGTGGTTGCCATACTTGCATCACAATGCTGTCATCACATGATTGCATGGTATTTTTCTAAGTCAAACTGTCTACAAGAGAATGACCTTTCAAGTAGATTAACTTTGGCGGTAATGCCACCGCTAATTACAGTGTATTTATTGGCTTTCCCGTTTATGTTGTTAAAATGTAAGGTGTTGCCAACGGTCATGTTGTCCTATATGATCTTTTCAATATGAGGCACAAATGTAGTGTTTGCCATGATCATCTCTGAATGTTTGTGCCTGAATATATCAGCAAATCTCTGAGCAATTGAATTGAATAAGGTAGACATGGGGTACTCTATTTCATCCTTCAATATTGCGTTAAGAAACTCCGCAATATTTCTAGTCATCACATTATATCTATTATCGGGGAAATATTCCCTGCTCCAGTTTTCAAATTCAACATCATGCTCGAGGCAAGCTGCTACCTCGGGGAATTTATCTTTAAACTCCTCAAAATGCTCACTAAACTCTACAAAAGAATATGCCTTGGTAGTATAGTAATAATGTAACACCCTAGAATTCAGAACAGCATTTAAAACCCAAAACTCAGAAAAATTCCATCTACCAGTCGAGCCCCATGGGCATCGGAGGTCTGATGGCCCGTGGAAGTTCTCGTGGGAAGAGCCCAGTGGCTCTGCTTGGCTAGCCTCGGCTATACTATCATGCCCCGAGGCTACCCCCTAGACGTAACATGGTGCTTAGAGTCACAAGTGACCCCAAGCTAACCCATGGTCCGACATATCTAGACAATTTCAATTAAAATGTATATTATGCGGAAGATGAAAACAATTTAATATATGAAGTAGGAAAGAACCCAAAACATGTCTGAATATGTAATCTATATAAGAGTATAATAAAGTCTGAAAATAATACTAACAACCCAATAGCTAAATCTAGTCTATGTCTGAAAGCCTCTAACTGATGTGAGTTGCTGGGACATGCCCCCAGCTAACTCTAATAACCTGAAACTGAAAAGTAAAGACTGAAAGATAAAAGCATGTCTGTCGTCCTCAAACTATGAGGACTCACCGATGAGGCTACTGAGTGAGGACTGGAAATTGAGCTAAGCGCGGTCTTGATGCTGAGCACCTGAACCTACATCATACAATGATGTAGCACAAAAGTATGCGTCAGTACTTTGAATGTACTGAGCATGCGGGATATATAACCAAAGCTGTAAGCATGAATAATAACATGGAAGTACATAGCATGAAACATGAGATGAAAGGTATCTGAAATGCAATAACCAAGTAACTGAACATAAATATCATAACATGCTAAGCTGAACTGAAATACTGAATTCATAGTCAATACAATGTTGAGTCTGACTGTGGGAGATACTATTACCGACATACCCTAAGCTGAGCTAACTATGTGGCCATCCTGTAACCCTGGGTGGAAGGGTGTTCATACCTTTCCAAGGGTACGAACAAGTCTGAAATGGATCCACTAAACTGATGCCCACAAGGGACGGAGATGTACATCCCAATCTGACAGTTGCCCCCTCTTTATACCTACGGTGGCGTTGTAGTTCTGGGATTGGAGGACTGCTACTAAAGGTCTTAGCCTAATCTGACAGCTAAGCCTTTATCCCATCATTTGCTCGGTACTAAGTCTACTCCTAACAAAAGTATAAGCAATGAAATGCAAGCTGAAACATTGGATAGCCCAAATACTGACAATTTTCTGAGAATGCACATATATATACTGAAATTGATGGAATTCTAATTCTGGAGCATAATTATCTGAATTATCTACCTAGCAAGCATAATTTATGAATAAAGAAATTAAGACAAGCTAGGGTTACTGAGTTTTGTACATGGGACTATGCTAATTCTCCAAGAAACGTGTAATTAATACCACATGAACTTTAGCAGTTGAGTTACAATGAATTCCTAAGATTTAGGAACCCTAGGTCTGAATAATTCATGGAGAAGATTAAGAACTGACTCAGTTCGGGGGACCTAATGGGTGAAAGGAACCCACTAGTGAAATCCCACATACCTGGAAGAAGATTCTACCATTGAACCTTTAGATTTGGGGCTGAGTTTGAAGAAAACTCTCTTTTCTTGTTCTTGAGAGGAAAAACTTCTTTTCTGATAGAATTTGCTAAGTGTCGAATTAGTTTAGGAGTTATGAGGGAAAAAATATGAAAACCCTTTAATTACTCCCAAAACAAATTAGGATTGGAGTTGAAAGAATTGGGAAAAGACCAGAATGTCCCCAACTTAAAAGCAGGAACTGCAGAAATTTTTTGTCGGATGGGCTACCCAATGGGCGTCAAACTTGCGATGGCCCATCGGCCCGAGCGTCAGAGAAGGACAGGCTAGAGCTGGTCCTTTGGTCGGTTCCCACGATGGCTCCCACAGACCGTCGCATCCATGACAACCGTGGTGATAGCCCGTTGGAGTTGAGAAGGCCTGGGGAGGGCCGCTGGTGGTCTACCACGCGATGCCTCATGGCCTGTCGGACTTTCGACGCCTGTGGGAACCCCCGTCTGGCTGAGCTATGCTGGCAGGGCCTTTGGGTTCTTCCCACGGGGACCCCGATGGGCTGTCATATCCACGACGCCCGTGGGTCAGCCCGTGGGGCTTGTATGACAGGTGATGTTTTGCTGAGTTTTTCTTCTGAGTTATAGGGTGTTACAATATCCTCCCCTTAGAATCATTCATCCTTGAAGGTAGACTAACTGAGCTGAGTTTGGACGTAAAGAGCTACAATCCCTACCAACTGAATACTAGAAGCTGATATATGACTGATTTTAGTTCTAAGTACATGAAAGTATGCTGAAAATACTAGAATAGCTAGGAAAACATGGTTCTGAGACTGACATGCATATGAGAAGACTGAGAGACTGGAGAGGAACTATTATATTTAGCTGAAACTGAGTCGAAAGGAAAGAGGTGAGGATACTCGGCCATCATAGCTGCTTCTGCTTCCCAAGTAGCTCCCTCGACTGACTGATTCCTCCATAAAACTTTCACCAAAATGACTTCCTTATTTCTCAACCTACAAACCTATAGGTCAAGAATTTCAACTAGAACCTCCTCATAGGTAAGGCTATCCTTCACAACCATACTTTCTAAAGGCACAATCAATGTCGGCTCACCAACATACTTCTTCAATAATGATACATGGAAAATTGGATGAACCATTGCTAATTCTGCTGGCAACTATAACTCATAAGCCACATTGCCAACCCTTCTTAGAATCTTGTAAGGGCCTACATATCGGGGACTAAGCTTCCCTTTCTTGCCAAATCTTATCACACCATTCATGGGTGACACCTTCAGGAAAACCCAATCATATATTTCAAACTCCAAGTCTCTTCTCCTCATGTCTGCATAGGACTTTTGACGACTCTGAATTGTCTTAAGTCTTTCTCTAATGAGCTGAACTTTCTCCATAGCCTCATGAACCGAATCTGGACTAACCAAGGTTGCTTCACCTACTTCGAACCAACCAACTAGTGACCTTCATCTACACCCATAAAGTGCCTCATATGGGGCCATCTGAATACTGGAATGGAAACTATTATTATAGGCAAACTCTATGAGAGGTAGGTGATCATCCCAAATACCTTTGAAATCAATCACACAAGCCCTCAATATGTCCTCTAAGGTCTGAATGGTACGCTCTGCCTGACCATTCATCAGCAGATGAAATGTTGTACTGAGATTCACCTAAGTACCAAAACCTTTCTGAAATGATCTCCAGAAATAAGATGTAAACTGAGGACCCCTATCTGAGATTATAGACAAGGGAACCCCATGCAACCTAACTATCTTGCTGATGTAGGGTCTGGCATAGTCCTCCACTGAATCTGTAGTCTTGATAGCCAAGAAGTGAGCTGACTTATTAACCCTGTCCACTATCACCCAAATGGGGTAAACCCGTGATGAAGTCCATGTTAATCACCTCCTACTTCTAAGTAGGAATGCTAATATCCTGAGTCACACCTCCTGGTTTCTGATGTTCTACTTTCACCTGCTCACAGTTGGGATACTTAGCCATAAAATCTGCAATGTCCCTCTTCAGGTCGTTCCACCAATAGACTTCCTGTAGATCACGGTACATCTTAGTGGCACCGGCATGAATAGAATATCTAGAATTATGGGCTTCAGTAAGGATCTGCTGCCTCAACTCACCCATATTAGGTACACATAAACAACCCTGGTAGCGAAGCACACCATCTCCCCCCCGGGAGAAAACCTCAACTCTCTACTGATGAACTGCACCCTTCAACTGAAGCAATATGGGATCACTATCCTATTTCTCTTTAACCTCCACTACCAATGAAGATTCTGATCCATTCTGGACTATCACACCACCATCTGTGGTATCCATAAGGCAAACTCCTAAATGAGCAAGCCTATGAACATCTCTGGCTAATTCTTTCTTCTCTTCCTCAATATATGACACACTACCCATGGACAGTCTACTGAGGGCATCAGCCACTACATTGGCCTTACCCAGATGGTAGAGCACATTCATATCATAATCTTTGAGGAACTCAAGTCATCTCCTATGACAAAGATTCAACTCTTTCTGGGTGAACACATAATGGAGACTCCTATGACCTATGAACACGTCAACATGAACACCATACAAGTAGTGTCTCCAAATCTTTAGGGCAAACACCACAGCTGCAAGCTCAAGGTCATGAGTCGGGTAGTTGTTCTCATGGACCTTAAGCTGTCTGGAAGCATAAGCTATGACCTTACCCTGCTGCATCAAAACACATCTCAGGATGACCCTGGATGCATCGCAATAAACCACATAGACATATAAACCATCTGGTAGAGTCAAGATAGGAGTTGTAGTCAGTCGGGTCTTCAATTCTAGGAAGCTTTTCTCACACTCATCTGACCACTGGAACTTGACCTTCTTCTAAGTCAACTTAGTCAATGGGGCAGCTATGGATGAAAATCCTTCAACAAATCTCCTGTAGTAACCATCCAAACCCAAGAAACTCCTGATGTCAGTGGGAGAGGTAGGTCTGGGCCAGTCCTTTACTACCTCAATCATCTGAGAATTAACTCGAATGCCTTCACTAGACACAACATGACCAAGAAAAGCAACTGATTTCAACCAGAATTCACACTTACTGAACTTGGCGAATAACTGGAGATCTTTTAGAGTCTGCAACACCACTCTCAAATGGTTTGCATGTTCTTCTTTGCTGCAAGAATATACGAGTATATCACCAATGAAGACAATGACGAACAAGTCTATATACTGCTTGATCACTCTGTTCATCAAATTCAGAAAAGATGCAGGAGCATTCGTCAGTCCAAAAGACATAACTACAAATTCATAGTGACCATACTGAGTCATAAAGGTTGTCTTCATGATGTAACTTTATCTGACTCTGAGTTGATGATAGTCGGATCTGAGGTCTATCTTAGAGAAGCAACTAGCACCCTGAAGCTGGTCAAATAAGTCATCAATCCTGGAGATGGGATATTTATTCTTGATTGTGACTTTGTTCAACTAACGGTAGTCAATGCATATTCTGAGAGAACCGTCTTTCTTATAAACGAAAAGAATTAGAGAACCCCATGGAGATATGCTGGGTCTAATGAAGCCCTTATCTAGAAGGTCTTTCAACTGTTCTTTCAATTCCTTAAGCTCAGCTGGAGCCATTCTGTAAGGAAGAATTTAAATAGGCTAGGTATCTGGAAGAAGGTCTATTCCGAAGTTGATTTCCCTTTCGGGAGGAACTCCAGAAAGATCTTCTAGGAAAACTTCTAGGAATTCATTCACTACAGGGACTGACTCAAGAGTTTGGGTCTCGGAGTTTGAATCCTTAACCCAAATAAGATGGTAGATATACCCTTTGAAATCATTTTTCTGGACTTAAGGCAAGAGATGAATCGACATATAGGCACTGAGGTATTACCCTTCATTATAAGACTAGATCATTTGGAAATTGAGACTGTACGATCATAGTTCTGCAGTCAACAGAGGCATAACGGGAATGTAACCAATCCATGCCTAGAATAATATCAAAGTCAGACATTTCTAACTCTAAAAGATCGGCTGAGGTTACCTTCTGGGAGATTGTGAGAGGGCAATTTCTGTATACTTATCTAGCTATAACTGGATCACCAACTGGAGTAGAGACTGAGAAGGGCTCTGGGAGGATTTCTGGACTAACACCAAAATTCACTACTATATAAGAAGTTATAAAGGAAAGTGTAGCCCCTGGGTCTAACAATGCATAAACATCTAAATAGAAGACTTGTAACGTACCCGTGACCACATCGGGAGAATCCTCCTGGTCCTATCGAGTCTGAAGGGTATAAAACCTATTTTGGCGCTGACCACCACTTATACCAGACGAGGCACCTTACTGAGTGGGGTGACCCGCTTGAGCTGCTGTAGAACAGGCCTGATTTTGTGGGCGAACATCCTTGCCCTTCTAAGAAGTTGCTGGATAATTCCTCATCCTGTGGCCTGGCTTGCCACATCCAAAGCAATTTCCACTACCTGCCATACACTCACCCTGGTGATTCCTACTACACTTCTTACAAACTAGATGAGTACACCCGCTATTAACTGTACCCTGGGACTTAGAGCCTGACGCTCTATCCCGTTGAGCCTGTCTGAACTTAGGCACTGGGGCACTAGCAGAAAATAGAGCTGGAGCTGAAGATTTCTGATGGAACTGAGATTGATTTCAACCCTCTGACCTCTGCTGAGAGTATTTAAATTCACCTGTCCTAACTCTCTTACTGTCTTCTCTCCTCTCTTTGATTTTCTCCTCTTCGATCTGCTGAGCATAAGTAACCAACCTGGAAAAATCCATCTCCGTAACCAGCATAGCAGTCTTGCACTCCTTGACCACATCATCAAACACACCAGATACGAACTTACTCATACAGGCCCTGGAGTCAGCCACTATTGCTGGAGCATACTTAGACAACTTAGTAAACCTGAGTGCATACTCCTTCAAACTCATATGATTTTGCTTTAAGTTGATGAACTCTTGGACCTTGGCTTCCCTGAGCTCAAGTGGGAAGAACCTATCCAAAAATGCAGTCTTGAAGTGGTTCCAATCCACTAGGCCTGCACTAGTACAATAAGACTCCTTCCACTACTGATACCAAGTATAAGCCACTCCCTTCAGTTGATAGGCATCTAAATTTGCACTCTCGACTGGAGTGACACCCATAATATTTGTTACCTTCTGAATGTCATCAAGAAACTCTTGTGGATCCTCTTCTAATTTAGACCCATACAATTTTAGAGGGTTCATCCGTGTGAAGTCCCAGACTCTAGCTGCAGCAGTGTTAGTATGGGATGGAGCTTGCGCCATAGCCTCTGGTTGACCTGAGCAGTCATGGCCTAAGAAAGCACCTAAAAATCAGCCCTAAATTTGGCATGAGTGACTTGCTCATTCAGAGGGTTTGCTGGAGCTGCTGGTGTTGGCTGATTCCTAGCGTTGGTACTTCTAGGAGGCATTTTTCTGAAATGCGTAGAGAATGAGTTAAAAGGAGATTAAATAGAGTTCATACTCTATAGCACAAACTGGAAAGGAAGAAGGGACATTTTTCCTAATGACATCTCATAGGCTCTCCCCCATAAGTGTGGCGCGCTTCACACCCATGAAGAAGACTATACTCGACGCGGCTGTCAGATACCCTAGGACACTTGAACCTGATGCTCTGATACCAAGTTTGTCACGCTCTGCACCTACCCCCTAAATGTAATATAGTGCTTAGTGTCACAAGTGACCCCAAGCTAACCCATGGTCCAGCATATCTAGACAATTTCAATTAAATCATATACTGTGCAGAAGCTGAAAATAATTTAATATCTGAATTGGGAAAGAACCCAAAACATGTCTGAATATGTAATCTATATAGGAGTATAATGAAGTCTGAAAATAATACTAACAACCCAATAGCTGAATCTAGTCTATGTCTGAAAGCCTCTACCTGATGTGAGTTGCTGGGACATGCCCCCAGCTAACTTTAATAACTTGAACTATGAGGACTCATCGATGAGGCTAATGAGTGTGGACTGGTAATCGAGCTAAGAACGGTCTAGATGCTGAGCACCTAAACCTACATTATACAATGATGTAGCACAAAAGTATGCATCAGTACTTTGAATATACTGAGCATGCAGGATATATAACCAAAGTTGTAAACATGTATAATGACATAGAAGTACATAACATGAAACATGAGTTGGAAGGTATCTGAAATGCAATAACCAAGTAATTGAACATGAATATCATAACATGTTAAGCTGAACTGAAATACTGAATATATGGTCAATGCAATGCTGAGTTTGACTGTGGGAGATATTATTACCGACATACCCCAACCTGAGCTAACTATGGGGCCATCATGTAGCCCTGGGTGGAAGGGTGTTCATACCTTGCCAAGGATATGAACAAGTCTGACGTGGATCCACTAAACTGATGCCCACAAGGGATAGAGGTGTGCAGGCTAATTTGACAGTTGACCCCTCTTTATACCTTTGGTGGTGTTGTAGTTCTGGGATTGGGGGACTGCTACTAAATGTCTTAGCCTAATCTTATAGCTAAGCCTTCATCCCATCATCCGCTTGGTACTAAGTCTACTCCTAATGGAAATATAAGCAATGAAATGCAAACTGAAACACTGGATAGCCTAAATACTGACAATTTTCTAAGAATGCACATATATATACTGAAACTGATGGCATTCTAATTCTGAAGCATAATTATCTGAATTATCTGCCTAGCAAGCATAATTTATGAATACTAAAATTAAGACAAGCTAGGGTTACTAAGTTTTGTACATGGGACTATGCTAATTCTCCAAAAAAACATGTAATTAATACCACATGAACTTTAGAAGTTGAGTTACAATGAATCCCTAAGATTTAGGAACCCTAGGTTTGAACAATTCATGGAGTAACTAAAGAACTGACTGAACACGAGGGACCTAATGGGTGAAAGCAACCCACTAGTGAAATCTCACATACCTGGAAGAAGATTCTACCGTTGAACCTTTGGATTTGGGGCTGAACTTGAAGAAAAGCCTATTAGCTTGTTCTTGAGAGAAAACACTTATTTTCTGATAGAATTTGCTAAGTGTCGAATTAGTTTAGGAGTTATGAGGGAAAAAGCGTGAAAACCCTTTAATTACTCCCAAAATGACTTAGGATTGGAGTTGAAAGAATTGAAAAAAGACCGGAATGCCCCTAACTTAAAAGCAGGAACTGCAAAAATTTTCCGCCGGATGGGCTACTCGACAGGCGTCGGACTTGTGATAGCCTATCGGCCCGAACATCGGAGGAGGGCAGGTTGGGGCTGGTCCCTTGGTCAATTCCCACGGTAGCTCCCACAGCCTATCGCACCGATGATGACTATAGTGATAGCCCATCGGAGCTGAGGAGGCCTGGGGAGGGCCGTTAGTGGTCTACCATGGGATGTCCCAAGGTCCATTGTACTTATGACGCCCGTGGGGACCCTTGTCTGGCTGAGCTATGCTGGCAGGGCCTCTAAGCTTTTCCCACGGAGACCTCGATTGGCTGTCATATCCACGAAGCCCGTGGGGCTTGTCTGACCGGTGGAGTTTTGTTGAGTTTTTCTTCTGAGTTCTGGGGTGTTACACAGACGAGAGTCCCCACGGGCATCAGAAGTTTGACGAGCCGTGAGACAACCCATGGGAAACCATCAGTGCCCTATCCCAGCTTCCTCTGTCTCGATGGGAAATCACCATGGTTGTCATGAACGTGATGGGTCATGGGAGCCATCGTGGGGACTGTCTGGAGGACCAACCACAGTCTTCCCTTTTCTGATGCCCGAGCCGATAGGTCATCGCAGGTCCGACACCCGTCGCCCGTCGGGTAGCCCATCTGCCGAAGGAATTTTTACAATTTTTATTTTACGTTGGGGGTGTCGCGCCCTATTTTGAACTTGGCCAAAATATGCTTGCAACATCCGGCTCTTTCATGCCTTTGTTTTGGAAAAAAAGGGTTTAGAGTCGCCACCTAAATTTTAGGAAACTTAGGAAACCATTTTGTATGTAAAACTCTGTTTTTAGTCTGCGAAAACGTTTGAGATTCTGAGTAAGAGTTTTGGTTACTCGAAGGGAAGGTGTTAGGCACCCTTCAGAGCCTATCCGAAGATAGTCCTTAAACTCAGTTTTAGAAACAAATATTTGGAAAAGTTATTTGTCCATTATTTGCTAAAAAGGTGATAAAACATATTTTTTATTAATTTAAGAAAACTCCAAGTATATGACACATGCCACTACAATAGGCAAAAAATATAAAATATGCTTATGGTAAAAAAGATGAGACACATGTACGTACATGTCAAAATATATGAAAGTTTAATAACAATAGTTAAAGTATGTAAAACTTTATGATTTATAAGAAATATATATACTTAAAAGCTATGTAAAAAGATGAGGATATTATTTATAATACGTATACCTTTGTAAAGTAAAATATATGCAGTTCTTAAAGTTTGATAAAAGTTTAGGACATGTTTATTAAAAAGAAAGTAAAGATGACGTATGTATATTCTTAAATATATATAGAAAATCATGTGAAAGTTTATTATTTAAAAGATTTGGATAAGTGAAACTAATAAGCAATAAGTATACCGGTAATAGAGAAAAAAGATATAAGAGAAAAATCATATTTGTTTTGGTAAATGTATTTCACGTAAAAGAATAATTTGAAGACTTGAGTAGAGAACGAAAATTATTTGTTTTCATGTAAGGGAGACTTTTATTCGTAAGGTAAAAAAAAATGAACATGCATTGAATACGAAAGAAAGTATTATGTACGTAAATGTAATTGTGATAAAATAATATATGTATAATTTAAGTAGGAAGAAGAGTAAGTAAAATATAAATATATACCTTGTAGTAGATAACATATGACATATATACCTTGCATTTTTAGGCTTCGAAAATCTGAAAAATCTCAAAATATATATATAGAGTAAAGCAAGATATTTGTAAAATATTGGTGTTAGAATAAGAGAATACATAAATTACTAATAAATATAAAGGAGGCTTGCCTAAATTAGATAAAGCATTTTATAATTTAAAGCCTAAGAATGACTAACTATTGGTGTGAAATAAATTGAATCGCTAATTAATGTTTTTGAAAATCTACCGCGAGTTATTTGGAACAAAGTCCTTCTTGAAACAAAGCCTAAGTTAGTTAATAAAAAATCTGCACTATTCACCATTTATCACTACTATTTTTGAAAGTGTTTAAACACTAATTTTAAAGGATTTAAAAGGGAAATTAGAAATATTTGCCTAAGCTAAAGGAATGAAGGAAAACTCTTTCAAAATTTCAAACTAAATCTCCTAATCAAACCAAATGGTAAGCCGAAGGATAAATGTTAATCGAAGTCACAAAGAAAAACACATATCCAAATAATACAAGGTTAGTTAAACAAATTCAAATAATAAGAAAAAAAACATATAGAAAATAAAGGGCTAAGTATATTAAGTTCCTTTGGAGGAATTAATCTCCTAGTGAGTGACTCCGAAACACCGCGATGGTTCCTAATAGTTGTTCGACCCAAAACATATTTGGGCCGAGATTGAGTTTCAAATGAGAACTCCAACTCTCCGGGGTGTACATGAAACAAAGAAAGGTGATAAGGATTAATAACTTGCATAACAAAGTTTACAAAAATATAGAAATATGCCAAACTTAACAATAAAGTGATAAAGAAAACAAACATGCTATTTGGTAAATACACAAGAATATATGAAAGACGACATGTGACCATATTTGCTTCATTTTTTAGCAAATGATCGAATTTATTTGACTAGAGCATAAACGAACTAACATGAGATGATTATCCGAAAAGAACTTAGGCAAAACGAACATTTTCAACACTAGTCGATTATTGGAAAACAAAGTACACAACAAGTAGCAATATTAAAACTTTATTATTATTTATTTCAAGTAAAGAAAGTAGTTATGAAACAAATCACTTCAAAAAGATAACACTAATAACCGGGAGATTAAAGGAGAACCAAACTACTACGTTGGCTTATAATGAGTTCCTTAAGCTAGTATTCCCGAAATTGATCCCGAGTTAAAACAAAATAATGAAAATACGGGCAGCCCTCTTCTTCTAACAAATGCACACTAAATCAACCACTTTTTACTAGGATTAAGGTGTTTAAAGAAAAGTTAGAGACCACAATATTAACAAAACGCTAAAAAACATATATAATCATAATATGTACATTCCTATCCTAAACATCATTTCCGGGACTAATGAAACGACTAAACTTATTGCAAACTTTTCTATCTTAAGAAATTGAACTACAAGAAATGCAAGCATAACAACATATACTTTTCGGGTTTACACGAAATCAACCAACCAACCAAAATGAAGACAAACAAATTAATGAATTAGTCCGCCAACTTCACTATGACATAAGTTTAAATGAAGAAAGCGAGAGTCACTACTCATTAATTTCACCTTTGCAAACTAAGTGGCACTCTTGATGCTTAGGCAAATGTATGTCAGCAAAACACATAAGAAAAACATTCAAACCAACTATGGCTACTGCAATAGTAAAGTTCCATGCTTGTTCAATCATATATAAGGTTCAAAGTCACCACTTCCGCACCCACATCTTGAAACAAATAGCACAAAAGGTCTACAAACAAACGGTTAACCATGTTGAGGGCTTGAAACTCGTAGTCTTATCATCCTAATCTAAAGTTTTAAGACTTTAAATCCTTTTTACGCTAAACGAAGGCTGCCAACACCTTGCGGGAACGAAAAATTATAAGAGACGAACTAAACAATTATTATAGTCATCAAGTGATCACAACAATATCCTTAAACATTCAGCGGTATAAACCCGGAAAAACTCGAAGCCTCTTGAGGTTCATTTCAAGCTAATTCAAGGTTATAAATAATCTTTCAATACACCATCAACCTTAAATACAAACCAACATCCCGACAACTACATTACTTCAAGTCTTGCTCGATAATTCGTACCAAACAGCCAACCATTTACAACAATTAAACCAAACCTTGAATTGTAAACACTTCACAATCACATAAGCTAAACCAAACGGCCAGAAACTGATTTTGTTTCACATTTTTAATGCCTAAAATCAGCCAAACAAGAACAACCAAACCCGCACGAATCAATGGATCACAAAACTAAACATAAAGTAATTAGACGGGATAGGATTTACCTTGTGTTGGGCAGCGATTGAGGCCGTCAAGTGTTGAGTTCCAAACTAGCGAATTCCGACTCCGGTTTTCCGAGTAGAGCGAACGAAACAGAGGGAGCGAAACGAGTAGTGAGTAAAAGCAAATTGATAGTGAACAATGGGAGAACAATTGTTGTGAGCTGTTTTTTTTTTTTTTTGATAATTTTTTCTGATCTTTGTCTGAAAAAAAAATCCGCCCCCTGTCTGTGTGTGTGTGTTCGTCCTTTTATAGCCGAAATTCTAAGGCTCCAACGGTTTCTTTCCAAGAATTCAAAATTTGAATTCTTGGAAAGCCAAGTTGCAAAAGAAATGATGAAAATCAGAAAAAAAAAGAAGATGAGATGCCTACTTTTTCAGACGGATTTGAAAGAGATGGTGACGGGTCGGCGGTGTGGAGCAGACGGTCGGCTGGGTTTCCTCTTTTCCGAGGTCTGCCACCGGCGGTGATGACCTTTTCGAGGCTACAAAAAGCCTCCGAAAAGGGGAGGGGACGCTGTGAGGTGACGGGAGAGGGTGTGGTCGCCGTTTGCCCGCAAAATCCGGCGGGTCTTTGGGGTTTGGGCGGCGTTGAGGTGAGGTTTTTTGGGGGTGGGGGTGGTCTGTCGGCAGTTGGGGTTGAGGGTGGACGAAGTGGGGGTTTGGGGGGGCTGTTTGGTTTGGCTGTTGATGGAGTGAGAGAGTGGAGAGTGAAGTAATTAGGGGTGGGTTTAGTGGTGAGGTTGGGCCGGGTCAGGGGTTGGTTTGGGCTAGGAGGAATTGGGTAATGGGCTAGGGAGTTTTGGGTAGAAAGAGGTATAAAATTGGCCCAAACATGTATAGGTAAATGAATTAGTTTGTAGAAAAAAAAAAGTAATTTTCCCTAATCGTTTTTCCATTTAATTAATTTAACGATGCTTTCTTTCATCCCGATTAATTTCACATACTTATATAGTTGACTTAAACATAATTTTGGTACGCATAATCGTAGTCCTCAATTGATAGAACAATATTTAGGAAATGTTATAACGATACGACAAATCTCATTTAGAGTTTGAAATAAAAGTTACTATACCAATATCTTGTTAAAAAGAATGAATTATAAAAATATTTTGGTGATTTTATAAGATACAATATTTTTAGTAATTGTTATTATAAAAAGTAAAGGAAATCATTTTAAAAATGATTATTGGTGCCAAAATTTTTACTAAAGAATATAGGAATAAGAAAATTATTTTGAAAAAGTCCTCGGGATTAAGAAGCATATAAAAATTAATTATGGGAAAAAAGAGGGCCAAAATTGGGTGTCAACAACTTGCCCCTCTTCGAACAAAGATGATGAAAGAGTCTTTGGGCGAAGATGTTGACATAAAGCCAATTTTGTCTCGACTGGAAAAAAAAAATCAAATTTGGATAGGTCGTATCTAGAAAGAGAAAGGTTATTGTCATTATGAATTCGACCGAACTCTGGTCTCCGAGTTGCCCACATATCTCGGGTTTCACGAGAATCAGGCCAATGTAGTTCAAAAATTTTGAGAGGTCCTCAAAATTTTGCCCCAGTGTTGGTTTTATGTCGACACTGGTATTTTTTGCGGTAAAGGGGAAGATGACTTTGGCACGAATGGAGTGGGTATGGCCATGATCGAAATTGAGCTGCCTACGTATCCCTAAGGAAATGGGAATTAGGGCGGTTGTCGCTAGTCTTCTTCTCTGGCTTGTGAGTTTGGTATTCCTCATCAAGCATTGCCTCAATCGCTGCTTAGAGGTAGTTCCACGTTGTAGTGTGTCATCCTGCAAAACAGGTAAAAGGGGTTACGAAGTACCTGTCGAGGCTCAAAACTGTAAATTAAAATTGTAATGTAAAGAGCAGAGTGTAGATATCCAAACGATTGTTGACGTCTCCATTTTGCGGAGTGAATGTACTGTAGGTGAAATAACCTTGGGAAGTAAAGCCTCCGGTTGGCGGGGCAACACTTAAAAGCAAAGCCTCTCGCCTGGCGGGGCAACACTTGTAAAGTAAGTCTCTCGACTGGCAGGGCAACACTGTAAAGTAAAGCCTCTCGACTGGCGGGGCAACACTTGTAAAGTAAAGCCTCTCGACTGGCGGGGCAACACTTGTAAAGTAAAGCCTCTCGACTGGCGGGGCAACACTTGTAAAGTAAAGCCTCTCGACTGGCGGGGCAACACTGTAAAGTAAAGCCTCTCGACTGGCGGGGCAACACTGTAAACGTAAAGCCTCTCGACTGGCGGGGCAACACTGTAAAGTAAAGCCTCTCGACTGGCGGGGCAAACTGTAAAGTAAAGCCTCTCGACTGGCGGGGCAACACTGTAAAGTAAAGCCTCTCGACTGGCGGGGCAACACTGTAAAGTAAAGCCTCTCGACTGGCGGGGCAACACTTGTAAAGTAAAGCCTCTCGACTGGCGGGGCAACACTGTAAAGTAAAGCCTCTCGACTGGCGGGGCAACACTGTAAAGTAAAGCCTCTCGACTGGCGGGGCAATACTTGTAAAGTAAAGCCTCTCGACTGGCGGGGCAACACTGTAAAGTAAAGCCTCTCGACTGGCGGGGCAACACTGTAAAGTAAAGCCTCTCGACTGGCGGGGCAATACTGTAAAATAAAGCCTCTCGACTGGCGGGGCAACACTGTAAAGTAAAGCCTCTCGACTGGCGGGGCAATACTTGTAAAATAAAGCCTCTCGACTGGCGGGGCAACACTGTAAAGTAAAGCCTCTCGACTGGCGGGGCAAAACTGTAAAGTAAAGCCTCTCGACTGGCGGGGCAACACTGTAAAGTAAAGCCTCTCGACTGGCGGGGCAAAACCGTAAAGTAAAGTCTTCATTGGGTGAATCAGCCGTGACATCTCCATTTGGTGGAGTGATCCTTAATGCAAAATGAGGATGTTAATGGCATGCATGCTTATGATTGATGGAGTTAGGATGATGCTTGCTATGATGCAGCCTCCGATTGGCGGAGTATGTTTTGCTTGCTAATATACATTTCTCTGATTTGGCAGAGCGTCGCTTGCTTGTTTACGTACAGGCTCCCATCGTCAGAGCGTCGTTTTGTTTGCTTATGTACAAACTCCAATCGGCGGAGCGTCGTTTTGTTTGCTTATATGCAAGCTCCAATCGACAGAGCATCGTTTTGTTTGCCTATGTACAAACTCCAATCGGCGGAGCGTCATTTGTTTGCCTATGTACAAACTCCAATCGGCAGAGTTTGATGAAGTCAGTTCGCGTTCTCCGATCGGCGGAGTTATTTGACGCAATTAGATGGCAATCTCCGATT
Organism: Jaltomata sinuosa; assembly: GCA_003996215.1. Classification (NCBI taxonomy): domain Eukaryota; kingdom Viridiplantae; phylum Streptophyta; class Magnoliopsida; order Solanales; family Solanaceae; genus Jaltomata; species Jaltomata sinuosa. The sequence continues at coordinate 5,006 of QJPP01001585.1, read as the reverse complement.
GGCGGAGTTATTTGGAAAGAGATAAACTATCCTATTTTCCTATGAGAGCTCTCTATCTTCGATACTCGATCCGGATCTCGGACGTACCTGCAAAACATAAATGAAACCCTTTAAGAATTGGAAGAATTGGGACGAAATATTTTAAAGTAGAGTAGGGGAAGAATATTCGGCTTATGGTGTCGTGATAGCCGAAAGATTTCTCCAATCATGTCCATGATCTTGACTTGACATCCTCCTGTCTTGATTCCTGTTTCCCTGCGCTCAAAGAAAAATTCTTAGTTTTGGGAGGGGTGTTGATTTGTGTCGACTTGCGGACCCTGGCCTTGCCATTGGACTTCTTCAAAACCTCATTAGCCGCTCGGGATTTCCTATTCCAAAGACTCGGTAGGTGGATCTCTTCAAAACCTCCTTGGTTGCTAGCAACTTCCTATTTCGAAGGCTCGGTAGGTGGAAAGGCAGTAAAATATTTTGAAAAATATGTATATATATTTTTTAGAAAATAAGTATATTTTGTGTATACTAGGCGCATATATATATAGTGATTATTCATCGTTCCTTAGATTATGACATGTTCCGAAATCCAATCGAGTTTTCCCATTTGTTGAGGACGTCCAAATGTACTCTTCTCATGGCTCCGGCTTCTGGTGACGCTTTTCTATTTCTCTGTAGATGTTGTGATCACTCTGAAGGTATAAATAAGAGGGGGGGGAGGTTTATCCTAAGGGGATGACCGAACCTTTTAGGTTGCCTACGTATCCCCGAATGGGAATCAGGTCTGTACGTAGTTCGGGGGTATCAAAGAAAGATGAAAAATATGTAATGCATTGACCGAGCCTGACTCAGGCTGCCTACGTATCCAAACGGAAACAGGTCAGAACGTAGTTCAAATACATTGGGAAAAATAAAGACATGTGATGCAATGACCGAGCCTGACTCAGGCTGCCTACGTATCCAAAATGGAATCAGGTCAGAACGTAGTTCAAATACATTAGGAAATGGAAAATATGAAGGGACCGAATCCGATGAGGACTGCCTACGTATCCCACCGAGGGAAGTCAGGTCAATCGTAGTTCCAAATACATAAAAGATGATATTTTTGGTTTTTCTAGGGGAAACCGGACCCGATATGGGTTGCCTACGTATCCCGCCGTGGGAAGTCAGGCTAATACGTAGTTCTGTTTACATTAGAGAAAAATGCAAAAAGTACAAGGAAACAACAACTAGTCCCTCTGTCTTCAAATGTAGTACTTCTTGACAGCGTCTGAATTGATCGGCTTTGTGCTTACGACGCCATCCATTTCTGCGAGGATTACTGCTCCTCCTGAGAGCACTCGGTGAACCATGTAAGGGCCTTGCCAGTTTGGCGCAAATTTCCCCTTAGCTTCGATTTGGTGAGGGAATACTTTCTTCAATACTAATTGCCCTGGTGTGAATCGTCGGGGCTTGACTTTCTTGTTGAACGCTCTGATCATTTTGTTTTGATAGAGTTGGCCGTGACATACTGCATCCAGTTTCTTCTCATCAATGAGCATCAACTGTTCAATCCTGCTACGAACCCATTCCGCGTCTTCCAGACCAACCTCTTGGATGATTCTTAGAGAAGGTATTTCCACTTCAGCGGGTATCACTGCTTCCGAACCGTAGACCAACATGTAGGGGGTTGCACCAGTGGATGTTCTGATTGTGGTGCGATAGCCGAGCAGAGCATATGGTAGCTTCTCATGCCATTCTCTGCTACTATCTATTATTTTCCTCAGGATCCTCTTGATATTCTTGTTTGCGGCTTCAACTGCTCCATTCATTTGTGGTCGATATGCTGTGGAGTTCCGGTGGGAGATCTTAAACCTTTCACAAGTCTCTCTCATGAGATCACTATTTAGATTGGTTCCGTTGTCTGTTATGATTGATTCCGGAATTCCAAAACGACAAACTATGTTATTTCGGACGAAATCTGCTACCACCTTCTTAGTTACTGCCTTGTGCGTTGAAGCCTCAACCCATTTTGTGAAATAGTCGATAGCTACCAGGATGAAATGGTATCCATTTGATGCGGGAGGCTCTATGGGTCCAATTACATCCATGCATTTGATGCGGGAGGCTCTATGGGTCCAATTACATCCATGCCCCAAGCAGCAAATGGCCATGGAGACCCCATCACATTGAGCTCGTTTGGCGGAACTCGTATGAAGTCGCCATGAACTTGACACTGATAACATTTTTGTACATACCGGATGCTATCCCTTTCCATAGTCATCCAAAAGTATCCAGCTCTTAAAATCTTCTTTGCCAAAGTGAAACCGTTCATGAGGGGTCCACATGTCCCTGCGTGAACTTCCTCTAACAATCTTGTCGCTTCTGTTGCATCAACGCACCTTAGTAATCCCAAATCCGGGGTCCTCCTATACAGGATTTCGCCATTAAGGAAGAAATGATTGGCCATTCTCCTTAAAGTCCGCTTCTGCTTGCTACTGGCACTTTCCGGATATTCTCCTGCTTCGAGCAACCTTCTGATATCATGGTACCATGGCTTTCTATCAAACTCTTCATCTACGTGAAAACAGTATACATGCTGGTCACGTATCTCCACTTCAATAGGATCGATGTAATTCTTATCCGGGTGTTGGATCATTGAGGAAAGAGTAGCCAAAGCATCAGCGAACTCGTTCTGAACCCGGGGGACATGTTTAAACTCAATCTTTGTAAACCTTTTGCTCAGCTCCTTCACACACTCCAGATAAGGAAGGATCTTGACATTCTTGGTGGCCCATTCTCCTTGTACCTGATGAACCAATAGGTCAGAATCACCTATTACCAAAAGCTCTTTGATGTTCATGTCCACAGCCATCCTAAGTCCGAGAATGCATGCTTCATATTCTGCCATGTTGTTTGTGCAAGGGAATCTAATCGTGGCTGAGATTGGGTAGTGCTGTCCCGTTCTTGAAACCAAGACTGCTCCAATTCCGACTCCTTTGAAATTTGATGCTCCATCGAAAAACAATCTCCATCCATCATATGACTCTGAGATGTCCTCTCCTGCAAAAAATACTTCTTCATCGGGGAAGTAAGTCATGAGCGGTTCGTAATCTTTGTCCACCGGATTTTCTGCGAGGTGATCGGCCAAAGCTTGTCCTTTGACGGCCTTCTGTGTCACGTACACAATGTCGAACTCATTCAGCAAAATTTGCCACTTTGCTAGTTTCCCTATAGGCATCGGTTTATGAAAGATGTACTTGAGTGGATCCATTCTAGAGATCAAGTACGTGGTGTAGGCCGATAGGTAATGCCTCAACTTTTGCGCAATCCAGGTCAAAGCGCAACACGTTCGTTCTAACAAGGTATATCTTGCCTCGTATGGTGTAAACTTCTTGCTCAAGTAGTAAATCGCTTGCTCTTTCTTTCCCGTGTCATCGTGTTGTCCTAACACACATCCAAATGCTCCATCCATGACGGATAGATACAGTAGCAATGGCTTTCCGGGCTCTGGTGGAACCAATACTGGTGGGTTGGACAAATACTCCTTGATTCTGTCAAAAGCTCTTTGGAATTCCTCCGTCCAATCTGTGGCGGCATCCTTCTTTAGCAACTTGAATATGGGTTCACAGATCACTGTAGACTGAGCTATGAAACGACTGATGTAATTGAGTCTCCCCAAGAATCTCATCACATCCTTCTTGGTTCTGGGGGGAGGTAATTCTTGAATCGCCTTGATTTTTGATGGATCCAATTCTATGCCCTTCCTGCTGACGATGAATCCCAGTAGCTTTCCGGCGGGAACTCCGAATGCGCACTTTGCTGGATTCAATTTCAAATTGTATCTTCGCAACCTCTCAAAGAACTTCTGTAAATCCCTTAGGTGGTCTGAACTCCTCCTGGACTTGATAACGACATCATCTACGTACACTTCAATCTCCTTGTGAATCATATCATGAAAGAGGGTAGTCATGGCCCTCATATAGGTTGCGCCAGCATTTTTGAGTCCAAACGGCATCACTCTATAGCAGTATACTCCCCATGGGGTGATGAATGCCGTTTTCTCTGCATCATCTTCATTCATCAGGACTTGGTGATATCCTGCAAAGCAATCGACAAACGATTGCAACTCATGCTTTGCACAATTGTCGATGAGTATATGAATGTTTGGGAGAGGAAAGTTATCCTTGGGGCTAGCTTTATTAAGATCCCGATAGTCTACACATATCCTGATTTTCCCGTCCTTTTTTGGCACTAGCACGATATTAGCCAACCATGTGGGGTAATTAGTAACCCTCACAACGTTTGCCTGGATTTGCTTAGTTACCTCCTCCTTGATTCTTAAACTCAAATCAGGCTTGAACTTCCTAGTCTTTTGCTTCACAGGCGGGCAAGAAGGATCAGTCGGCAGCTTGTGTGAGACGATATCGGTGCTTAATCCTGGCATGTCATCGTAGGACCAAGCAAACACATCAACATATTGCTTGATCAATTCAATCAATTCCCGCTTTCTTTCATCTTCCAAATGTATGCTGACTCGTACTTCTCTCACTATTTCTTTATTTCCCACGTTGACAACCTCGGTTTCATCCATGTTGGGCCTTTTCTGGCTTTCAAGTTGTTCGATCTCCCGAGGTAGATTTTCAGGCATCATGCTTTCATCGTATTCTTCATAGTCCTGCTCATGACTCGTACTTTGCTCAATGGATTCGTTACATGTCATAACCGTTGTACGATGATTTTTACTAATATTAGCGCTGAAAAGTATGAAAGGTGAGTAAAAAATAAATAGTTATTTTTAAACAATCGAAAGATAAATTCTAAGAAAAATAAAGACTTTTTATTAAAAGCAATCTAGCTTTTCAGAAAAGGCAAGTAGCAAAAAGTGCTTAGGCATGATTCAAGCCTCAATTGATCATGCAAAACATTTTGAAATAAAACTACATTTCCACACTACCAGGACTCCTGTCGAAACAGGGATGGGCTGATGGTCCAGTTCTGCAAGACTTCTCTAGGCTCGGCATCACGGATGGTCA